>LGRX02008999.1:0-30657 GCA_001247695.2 Cymbomonas tetramitiformis
CCCCCCCCCCTTCAAAAACTTTTAGATGCTGCCCATTTTCTACATTTCCCCTATATTTTATTGGGGCCGTTTTGGTCAACTCGCGTGTAGTCAACATCTCTCGCACACTCTTGCTGGCGCGCGGGCGCGCCCAGTCTCTCCTTATTGTGAGACAGACTTTAGAGTACTTGGGACGTTGTATCAAATAGTGGAATACATTTTCTTACTCCCTTATATTTTCATGTCTTTCAGCCTTTTATTATATCACACGTGATTTATACCGATTTCACGCACGGTGTGCTTTCATACAAATTGCCTCACACCCTTTTTTGCACCAGTCGGACTTTAAACACGCATGCGTTGTAGAAACCATCAAGCAAGTGCATCATTACCATCGTATATATGGCTGCAGCCACAACGAACAACCGGAAACATTTTCTGGCCACGTCGCTGCGTACGGATTGCACAATTGTATATCAAGCGGTCGTCGTGGTGAGACTTTGTCGCGCGCGGATACGCGAACGGTACTTAAAATCATCAGGATCGGTTTCCATTTCCTTTTCTACCAGCCGAATTTCGTAGCCCAGGTTGTCCTTCACGTATGCTTGCAGGTCAAGCAGCCTGGTATGCGGGAAAGCAGCATCCGGCACATCTTCGAGGGCTTGATCCCAACGGAGGAGAGGCTGGCGTCTTTCCACTAATATTCCATCGAACATTAGCGGGCCGGTTTTCCACCCGGAGGCGTGACACCAAGCCTCAATCGCTGCAATGATTTTGTCTTCTTCGATCTGAATGGCGAAAGCGAGCCTTCCTGCGTCATTTATGCACTTGCCTTGTTTGGTGCGCTTAACGCGTTCGTTCCAATTCCGGATCGCATCAGTGAGGATTGGTGCTCTCATTAAAACCCAGGCGTCCAACGCTTTCATCTCGTTCGCAAACAGTTGTGCATCTGGGAATTCGCCATCGGCGTCCCCAGGTAAGCGTGAGTGTCGATCGCATTCGCGTTTCCAGGTATCGATCGTTCCTCCGAACATCAACACTATATATAATCGTTTTGCCACGGCCCAGTTCACGTTATAGAACTGCATTGTGCCACGCAGGACCGCGTCTCTATCCTTACAGTATCTCTCTAAACACGACAGAGTTGCACCGATGTCTTTTTTCGCCATTTGCCAGGCGATGTGGGGGTTGCAGTTTTCAATGTCGATATCGTGGTAGTATTTTCTGGCAGCGATGGTTCTGACTGCTTTACGCAAGCGT
The DNA here is from genome assembly GCA_001247695.2 of Cymbomonas tetramitiformis. NCBI lineage: Eukaryota > Viridiplantae > Chlorophyta > Pyramimonadophyceae > Pyramimonadales > Pyramimonadaceae > Cymbomonas > Cymbomonas tetramitiformis. The sequence goes on from LGRX02008999.1 coordinate 1,240, forward strand.
TGTATGCAAGCTCCGGTGCCGTATCGGCGTCCAAAACAAACCTTTCGACTTCGATGATAGTGGACAGAGTGTCTTCCGCCGCCATCCTCCGCAGCCTCTACGAGCGTGGTGACGTGTTTTAGTTCGAACTCAAGTAGACTCTTCTGTTCCCCCGTCGTGGTCCTTAGCTTAAGTTGTGCCCTTCTGATCCACTCCCTGAGAGCCTTGGTATCCACCGACTCCGTGCCGGGACCATCCACCGACACTGCTTCGTGGATGTCCTGGTCGACGTACCCCGTGGCCTCGTTTCTCAACTCTCGTTCCAGCGGCTCGAGATGGATGTCCACGTGGTGCGATGCGTGCTCACAGTAAGGATATGTTACATCCCACCAGCCCCCTCCATTCACTTCTCGCCACTTTCGAGTGCACGCGTCGCATGTGATGTGCATAATGGCTAAGACGTCCGACGGAATCTGATCATAGATATCAGCGCTACAAACCTCTCTGCGATCAGTTTTGTGCTTGTTGCATTGCTGCCTCTTACGCTTTGTCCCCACTCTCAGCTTGTAGCCACATGTTTCGATGGCGGCGTTGATACTTTGGCACGGGGTAGTGGTAGTGGAACCACGACGGTTCCACGGTGTCACCACGCGATCGATACGCGCAGTCCGAGAGTACGCCTTGCTTTGAATGACCCTGGCGCAGGCCTCCAACATTTCGCGCAAGTCGACGGCCGTAACCTCGCCACTTTCGCCAGCATCCTCATTCCCGATTTCCTCATCGATGGTCTTCGCGGACTGGGTTAGGATCTCGCTCCATGGTTTTTTTAGGTACGGGAGCCATTTAGCATCAACGTCACCAATTCTTCCCTCGGGAGAGGTGCTGGATGTACGAAGTCGTTTGAGGATGTTTGGAACGCCCATTGCAACATCACTCTCGAATGCAACTTGGGTTAGTGGTTTTGTGTGGCCAGCATCGTGATCTTTCTTAACGAGGCGGGCGATCGAGTCGTTTCCTTGCAGCGTGTTGCGGCGCCTCTTGATTTTGGTCAAATTCTTCTCGAGGTACGTGTACGTGTGTGGACAGGGGCATTGCTTGACGTAGCGTATGACCCATGCTACCTTAGCGTCCCAGGCATCTTCGGGGGTGAGATCGTCCGTGCGTTCCATTATAGGCTTCGTGTAGTACGAGCACCACCCCTCGACCTTTTGTCGCTGCTCTGAGTAGAATGGACTCTGCTGGATCCATGTTTCCCAAGCGAGCCTCGATAGATCTGTATCCGCCCGCATGGTACGGTACACGCCAGCAACCCAGTCGTGTAGCTCTGAGATCAACGTGTGGTGTGATATGGACCGTTGCTCCGCCATGTCGCCATCTTCTTGATATGAGTATAGCAACGCCCGTACGCGCTCGCTTTGTGCAGGATATCCTGCAACGATCATCTCGATCAACTGTATCACTTTCGCTTCGCTGTCCAAGTCGGTCGACTTGTTGTAATTGTAATGGCCCAGAATCTCCACCACTTTTGAATGATGGGGACGCATACTCGACGTGCCATCATCCTCAACGAACTCGTACACAGTACGCAAGATCCCCGCGGGTTCCGTGACCTCAGCACCGCTAGATGCGTTCACGCGCTCCTCGTCCATATCAGTCAATTCATCTTGCATCCGAGTTGCTCTTTCCGTCTCCACGAGCGCCCGAATGTTATTGATCTCCAACAATTTCCCGACCGTAAACTGATATATCTGTTCGGGACCCCAAGAATTCATCGGATCTCGCAGGTCAGCGAGCCGTGTGCTGGCGTAAGTCGTCAGTTGCGATAGGAGGGCCTCTTCGTCGAAGTCCACGGACGCCTCGCAGATCTCGACGCCAGTGATGGTCTCGTCCTCGTATGCAAGCTCCCACCCTTTGTATTTGCAGAGAGACCGCAGCTCGCCGTGCGGGTCGTAGTTCGAGGCGTGGTTCTCTGCGTGGGTATCGGCCATGATAACTTTCAACCAATTCGGCGTTCCAATGCCCTGGCTGACGACGGCTTGACTCTCGTATTCAAATCCTGAACCGTTAGCGTGATTCCGTTGTTGAAGACGGCAGAAGTTAGAGCGTTTGGCATCCTCGGTTTGCATAAGATACTCGGCGACTTGGCCATGGCGAGCACTCTCGCGCGCGTTTTTTTGAGCCCGCACGTCCGCCGCGATTCTTTTGCAGTGTACGTACCCGACCACAGTGGGATCGGCTAGCAAACCATCCGCCCGACCCCATCGATTAAGTCCTTGGCCGATAATGACTCGGAGATTCGTGCTGAGCGCGCACGTTGCGAAGAAGATCCTGTGAAATTTGGTGACGCGTATGTCCACAGCGAGAGCGAACGTGCTCGTGACAATGAGCACGTCCGCCTGGTGAAGATACTTGTCGATATCTTGGAATTCCGTCAGCTTTTGGTCGGCGTTTGTTTTGCCCGTATAGAGTTTAGCGCGCAACCCTAAGTTCAAAGCCATCTCGTGTAGCCTGTCTGCCTCCTTCACGCTGCCACAGATGATACCGATGCGATGGTGAGGAAGATCGCGTTCGAGGGGCACCGGTATTTTGGGCTGCTTCGATTTGGCTTGGCACATGGCTCGACGGACGTACATATGGAATCTATTCTTGTCCGTGGTGACCCTCAGCTTGAACGAGTGGCTGCGCCCATTATATTCCAGTATATTGATTTGTCTATCGGAGTGAATGGACACGAAAGCCTCGAGGCGTTTAATTCGATCTCCCCACATACAGTCCGCACATAAACCGACGGTGAGATCGGCTCGTTTGTACAGCTCGACGAAGGCAAGCTGGCTGAGGGGGTCGAAAAGAAAAAAAGAAAAAGAAAAAGAGACACCCTTGGACGGGGTGTGGGGCTTTGTGAGTCCCCTTGACTCCTTCTTCTTTGTCCCTTAGTCTGGTTCCTTGTCTACTTTAGTTCTGTATAGTCTGTTTAGGCTTACTGCAAATCCTGTCGCTAGGTCATGTATTTTCCTGAGTAGGTGTAGGGCTTCCTGTCTGTCGAATCCTAAATGTTTGGTCAGTATTTTCTCCGTGTGTTCGTATATTGTTCCCGTATTGCCGAATACCATTACGTGTAGCGTTACCTTGTAGCCATATAGTTCTAGTAGTTTTACTAGCGGTGTGTATTTTGTGTACTTCGTTTTTAGTGCTTCCTCCCAACTCATTTCGTCTGTGTATGTTACCTCTATCAGGTGTATGTGGCCCGCTTCCGTCATTGCCTTTTGGTGTGTGTACCCAGGCTGCTCATTCCCCTTTTCAGTTCCCTCTAGCATTACTATGTCCACGTAGTGTGGTATGGTGTCCTTTCCGTGTGCTGGTGCCGGTGTGTTTCGTCCGTCCAGTCTGCATTGCCCCCTTGTGAGGAGGAAGTCTTCTATTGGTCTCCCGTTGTTCATTCCTTTCCCTTTTTTCCCCGCATGGGTTCTTATTACACATCCTCCTTTCCTGCCTTTGCTAATTGCTTTCGCTATCATTTTGGTGGTCTCATCCGACCTGCTTATTATCATGTTCTTTATCTCCCTCTCTGTGCATCCTCCCAGCACATGGGCTGTGCGTATGAATCCTCCCGCGTTTACTTGTCTGGGCATCCCGCAGCATTTGCATTTTTGCGACCTTCTCCCTCCTTGCTGCTTCTTGTATGGTCCTGCTGGTAGTTTGTTCGCCCGGCATCTTAGCAGGACTGTCACGTCTTTCTCGTTTAGGTATTCCGTTCCCTTCTTCCAGTATCCATTAGAGAGCTTGTGCATGGCTTTATCACCTTTGAGGTGCTGCATGTATTTTTCTGGCTTTTCTTGTGTTGCTGTCAGTATTTTTTCCCTCGAGGACTTTCTCCATTCCTTCACTTGGTGTACTTCCTTTTGCGCTGCTTCCTGGTCCTGTACCATTTCCTGGAGTGCTCTCCATTCTTCCTGTGCTTCCTCCTGTTGTTGGGCCATTTCTCTGAGCTCGGCTACGGTGTCCTGCTGTGTTGTCGTGTCCACATTCTGTGTTTCCGGTAGCTTCAGTTTCTGGGTTGACCCTTGTGCAGTTTCTCCTTGGGCTTCCCTCGGCCCTTCAGCTTCCCGTAGGGCTGGTTGGTCGGGTTTTGCCTGGCTTTGGGTTCTTCTTCGTTTTTGTCTTTCTCCCTGTTCTAATGCCTCCTCTTTCTGTATTGTTCTTGTCTTCCATCCCTGTTCCTTATTCATTTCTACTCCCCGTGTGCTCTCTCGCCCTTGCCCCCTCTTTTGTTTAGCTTGTTGTGCTGTTTGTACTTGCTGCTCCTGTATTAATGCCTCCTCCTCTAATCGTTCCATCCTCTGGAGTTCCAATTCCTCTTCCTGTTCCTGTTGCCATTCTGGTTCATCGGGCCAGGTGTCTGCCCAGGCTGTTCCTATTTCAGTAGGCTCCCGGTTTCTTTGTGCGTATTCTGCCTCCTTCCTCTCAATGCGTTGTCTTTTGGTCTCCCATTCTTCTGGCCCGGTTTCTAGTTTCCTTTTTAGTCTTTGTATTATGTTCGTTTTTCCCGTCATTTTTGCCTCCCTCACCTTTTTTGTTACATGGTTGAGTATTGCTTGGTGTCCTTCCAGTTGTCTACCCGTGGCCTCGCATATTGCTAGTAGCATCACTGTATCCGTGTTGTCGTGGTTGAGGCCGTATTCCCCTTCTTCACAGGCCCTTTTTGCCACCTCGTCCGCCATTTCATTCCCATGTATTCCCACATGCGCTTTAACCTTGTATAGGGCCACTTTTGTTCCCTCCTTATTTAGCTTTTGTATTTGTTTCATTATTTTCCACAGCAGGTCCCTGTGTACGTGCCTTTCAAGCGTGTGCGGCCTTCTTTTCATGTTTTGTATCTGGTAGAGGGAGGTCAGACTATCCGTGCATATGCTGACTTTCTCTTCTCCCGAGTTTGAGTCTAGTGTCAGTGCCATATATATGGCAGTGAGCTCCGCCCTGTTAACAGTTTGGCAGCGTCCGGCCCATCTTTGCATGTGGTTCATTGCCCGTTCCCCTCTTGGGTCCCAGACACCTGCCGCCGTTACTTCCTCGACTTCCCCGTTTTCCTTTTTGACTTTTCTTTGGCTTCCATCTGTGTAAATCATATTGTTTCTGTTATGCCTCCTGTGGGGCTCTGGGTATCCTTTCCCTTGGTTGTCCCACTTGCTTTCTGGTGGTGGTTCTGCTTTCTCCTTTTCACCCCTTTCCCACTGCAGCCATTGGTCTCCGTTTATGTGCTCGTCCGTTGTGTCTGGGCCCGTAAATTGTAATGCCCACCTTCTTAGGGCGTCTCTGTTTATTTCCTCCCTACTCCACGTGGTGTTAGCTCTTAGTACGTCCATAGTCGTTGGCCTCGGCCCTCTATCCCCTCCTCTGTGCTCCCCTTCTTTTTCCCTGTCTTCCATCCACCGGTCAATTATCTTCTCTGTGTGGTTCTCCAGGTGGCTGCCTGGTAGTGCTTGCATGACCGGTAGTTCATGGTTCATCCATGGCGCGGAGTCTATGACGCAATCCTTCTCCCATTCTGTAATTGACCTAGGTCGCCTGTCCGCATCCTTGAGGGTGAGAGGCCTGTGTATGTAGCATGCTCTGCCTATCGTCCTGACTTTGCTTTGCGGGCACTTGAGAAGGGCCTTGCTGAATATGTCGTGGGTTTTGAGTGCATCCGGGCAGTATTTTCTCCATCCTGCCGCATTCGCTACTACCAGTATTCTCATGTTCCAGTTGCATTGTTTGGGTTTCTGTAGGTTGCCTTGCATCCAGTGGTCGGGTGGTAAGAAGGTGAACTGCCCTTCCTTTATCTCCAGTAACTCGTGTACCCTGTATCCCATGTGCTTATTCAGCAGTTTTCTATACGGGCTTTTGGCGTATGTGGGGTATATTCCTACCCCCAGAACGGGTTCGGCCGTTTTTGTGGAGTTAATTGCCTTTTTCAGTGCCTTGTAGAGGTCCCCTGCTGTGTACTCTGGGTTGAATTGGTATGACCCCAGTTTTTCCCATTGCTCTTCCCATGCCGAGCCTACAGCCCCAAATACCGAGTCTCGTGGGTATTGCGAGTAGTACGTTCTGGTGTCTCTGTGTACATTAAGTGGGGAGGCGAATACCTCTGTTTGGACTCCCATGGCTGTGTGTACCGCCTCCATCATTTCCGGAGGGAAGGTCCAGTGGTTTTGGAGGTTCCTTTTTCTGTGTTTCATCTCCGCTTTGCTGGAGTACCTTATCAGCAGTTGTGCTATTTCCTCCTCAAAAGTGTTTACATGTATTTTGTGTTCTACACTTAGTTTCAGCCTTTTGGCCAGTTGTTTCTCTGTTGGCCTTTGTGCCGTGCTGTCCCCCACCGCCTCGGCATATCTGTCGTACAATTCTCTAGCTTTTACCGTGCTCAGCGTGCCTATAAGGCTTCCCTCCGGCTCATAGCAGTAGGTGGTGTCACCTTCCGTGCGCAGTTGTCTGTCCTTCACCCCTGGAATGTGCCTAATGTCCTGGTCCGGGTTCGTTTCCCTTGTGCATATTTCCAGGTGCGTTACTTCTTTCCAGTACCTCTGTTCGCCGTTTGGTTGTCCTGCCAGTATCTCTTCAGCGGGCTCGCGTTTGGTCCTTTTGTCTCTCTTGTCGTTCTTCCATTCTTCCACTAGGTTTTTCCATCCTTGGTCCGAGGAGAGGTTGTGTTTGAGCAGGTGTGTTCTTACTGTTTCTTCTGTGCTCCACGTCGTCTGTTCGTTTCCTTCTCCATCGGTCCACCGTATTTCGTACTGCGTTACTTTCGAGGTCGAGTCTGTGTAGTTTTGCAGGTACTGTCTCGTTGCCAGTATCCCGGCGGGCGTGTAGTTTCCCTCTTGTCCTAGCACTTCCATTCGGTCTTCCTGTGTCGACCACTGGCCTCTGTCCTGTTGTCCTGACTTCCTCTTTACTCTCCCCCGCGGGTGTCTGGTTGTCATCACATCGTCTTCCTCCTTTTCTTGGTCGGTTTCTATGCCCAGAACTTCCTTCTCTTGTTCCGTCCACTCTACCTCTGACTGTTCGAAATGCTTCGTTTGGTTGGCTAGCGGGTACATAGACACTAGTTGCAGTATGTCCTTCAGACTGTTTCCAGCCTCATGTAGCGCCTTTATTTGTGCCGGCCAGTTGCTTATGTTTTCCATGCTTACCGTACTTTTGGTGTACCTCTCTAGCTCTCCTGTTTTCCGTTCTTGTATATATTCAGGTTTCAGCCTTCTGTTCCACACATGGTCCCAGTGGTCCCCTGGTTTCTTAATGTCGTTGGGTTGTGCTTCGCAAATGTATGGGTATAGGTGCAGCATTCCCTGTGCTATCTTTGTTGCCGTCTTGGTGTCGTGTTTCCTTCCACCTGTTGCTTTCAGTGTTTCTATTGGTATGGCACTTTTCCCGTCTGCCGTGGTTAAGTTCTTGAGGTCCGGGTAGTTTCTGAATAGTGTGAGTAGTTTGGTAAAGTTTATTTGCTTGGTGGCTTGCTGAGTTTTCGTTTCCTGTATTACATTTACTGTTCCCATTTTTTCAAAGCCTGTCGTCGCAGGCTGCGACTGTGGGTCTCTGTATTCTGTATCCATTATCCTTTGGTGCTTGGTCGTTCTGGTTGTGCCCTCCATTTCCGCGTTTGTGTATACCCTTTTAGCTTTTCCCAGTTGCCTCATTATAGGTAGTGTTTCTTTGCCCAGTTCCTGCATGTGGGTTCCCACTCCTTTCACGCGTATTCCATATTCATTCAGAGCATTCATCTTCCTCAGAGTGTTCGTTTGTGTCTGCAGTCCCATTTTTAGTTTGCTCCTTGTGCTGCTGTGTCCCCTTTCTTCGAAGTGTTTTTCCAGTAGTCCGGCTGTGGACCTGCTAACTTGTGACATTCTTTGTCTGGTTTGAAGGTTTCTCTCCCTTTTGCCGTATCCCATCTGGGCCCCTTTGTCTTCCTCACTCTGAACAGCGCCTGCCAGTCCCGTGTACACTTCCTGTGCATATATTGCCTGTAGGGACTGGAGCCCCAGTCCGTATTCCTCTTTTTCCTCCGTGTTTAGTTCATTGGGCGTACCATTCGCGGGAAGTCCATATATTCTTTTCATCGCGGCTCCCAGCTGATTTTCGGCCTGTTGTATTTCACCCTGTGTGTATATCCCGAGGTGGAGTCCGTATTTGAATTTCCCCAATATGGCCGACTTCAGGGAGTACTCTTTTTGTCTTTGTGTGAGGGGGGTTGCCAGTAGTGCGTCTATTCTTCTTTTGAGTTCCCGTAGTGACTTTCTTTTCTCCTCTTTCCATGTCCCCAGCATATTGAGTAGGACCCCCAGGTACTTGTAGGTATCCCCGGCTTTTAGGACTTTTAGCGTTCGACTTCCGCATTTCACCCCTTGGTGCCTACTTTCTTTCACGTTTTTGTTGCCATGTTCTACCCCTGTTATCTTTGTTTTGTCCTCGTTTATTCTGAGTCCACTCCAGTCTCCAAATGCCGAGAGTTTCTTTAGCTGTTGCTCCATGCCTGTCATTAGTTTGGTTAGTATAATTAGGTCGTCCACAAACGCTCCGGAGGAGGTTCTCAGTTCCCCTCTGAGCTCCCTGTCAGTTGCATACCTGTGCTGGTATCCATGGTCTCCCACCTCTAGCCATCTAAGGAGAGGTTCCAGGTATAGTATGAACAGTAGCGGGCTCATGCTGTCGCCTTGCAGAATCCCCCTTCTTATTGGCACCTCTTCCGAGACCTGGTCCCCTACTTTTGCTCTCATTTGCATGGAGTCCTCCTCGTTTTCGCCCAGTATGTCCCTGACAGCTTCGGTAAGTTGTGGTGGCACCCCTAGGTGTTTTAGCGTCGTAATGAGTCTTTCGTGGTCGACCGAGCCATACGCATTTTCGAAATCCACGTAGGTTGCATGTAGGCTTCGTTTGGAGAGGTTGGCGTCTTCAATGGCATTGGTTACCCTGGTGAGTTGCTTCATTGTGTTGTGGCTTTCCCTTGAGCCCTCTTGTGCTTCCGAGAGCATGCCGTTTATCTCACAGAAGTCAGCTAGCATTTTTGTGAGTACTGTAGTGTATAATTTGAACAGGCAGTCCAGTAGTGCTATAGGTCGGTAGTTTTTTTGTTTTGTTACTTCTCCTTGCTTGTGGTGGAAGCAGAAGTAGCCTTTTTTCCATGGTAGGGGGGTGTGTCTATGCTCCCACATTAATTTCATGAGTTCACACAGTTGGTCGTGGAATCTGTCCGGCATCTGTTTCAGTATTTCATTTTGTATCCCCATGGGCCCGGCTGCTTTGTTGGTTTTCATTTTCTTCACCGCCTGTCGGTAGGCCTCTTTGTCCACATTTAGGTTTACTTTTGTTTGGTCCGGTCTTTTGCATTGGTTTTCCCTCATGTAGTTCTTGTACCTTTCGTCAAGCCAGGGTGGCGTATCTTTAAGTCCTTTCTCTGGTTCCTTCATTTTGTATGGTGCCGACCACGCAATGTGTTCTCCCATTGCCTGTGCCACTTTTTGGTGTCCTACCACCAGCTCTCCTTGCATGGTTTCAATCGCTTGTATTGTTGTAGTTGGTGCCGTTCCGTTTTCTATCTCTTTTTTGTATATCAATTTATGGTAGTGCTTTATGTTGCCCCAGTATCCTTCTCTCATTTTCATTCTTGTTTTCTGTTTTCGGTTTGCTTCGTGTTCTTTAATGCACTTCCTTGCCTCTTTTGTCGCAAGCTTTTTCTGTTCCCGTTCCCATTGTTCCCATTCCCTCATTTCGTTTGTTCGGTTGTCAAAATCTTCCGTCCGTGCTTCCTCGGTTACTTGTTCTCGTGTTTCTATGTCCTTCTTCCATAGTGCTATGTTCTCACGGCACCTGTTCCTTTCTTTCAGGTGGCCGTCCCTTTCTTTGCGGAGGGTTTTTGGGAGGTGTAGTCCATGTTGTTGTTCTGGTGCTGCCGCTTGTTTCGGTAAGTTGACATCCATCATTGCCCTGTCTCTTGCTTCCCCCATTATCCTTGCAACCACCCCTCCCGCGTAGTCTATTGCCCGTTTTCTGTGCCTTGTGCTGGCTGCTGTTTTTATCCCGTTTATTGCTTCTTGCATTTCATCTTGTAATTCCTTCGTATATGCAGCGTCCAGTGTTTGCCTGAGGGTATTCCCCTCTGCTTCTGTTAGCGGGAGTTTCAGTCTGTCTGTTTTTGCATGTTGTGGCTTTTGTGTCGTTGGTCTGTGGGTCCCCCAGGCTTTTAGGTCCAGTTGCGTTGTGCAGACCATTTTGTGGTCGCTCATGTGTAGCTCGGTGAGTTCTCCTGCCGTTGGTTGCGTGTAGTATTGTAATTCTGCTTTGCTTGCTAGCATTCTGTCTATGTTCCGTCGTTCATGCCATGTTAGTGTTGTTTCCCTGGTCCCTCCCACATCTTGCAGACCCGTGGCTTCCAGGGTTTTGTTCCATTCTCTGTCCCTGCTGTTTTTCGGTGTTCCCGTCGTGGCATTCAGGTCCCCACAAATTAGTACTGTTTGTCCTACCGCATTGTCGCTGGCTGTGGTCACCATTCGCACATACTCCTGTATGCCATTTCTGGCCGCCTCTCTGTCGAGTTCCCCTCGTCCTGTCTCTTCCGCCACGTCTTTCCCTTCCACCGGGTAGTATACCCCTAGCAGGTGTAAGTATTTTCCTCCCGGAAAGTGGAGCAGCGTGTGTGTGAGTACTCCTCGTAAGTGCGGTACCTGCACCTCGGTGTAGTTATGTGGTTTGGCATATTCCCCTGTGAGTATTACGGCAAGGCCCGCCTTGTGGTTGCTCTCTTCTCCCTCCCCTTCCTCTGTTGGTACGTTTGTGCATACGTTTGACTGTTTTTTGTTTCTGAAGTGTCTTTTTATTTCCTCATTCGCAGTCTTAGTTTCCGTGACTATTGCTATATCTATCTCCCATTTTCTCATTTGTTCCTCCAGTTCATACAGTGAGTGCGGGGAGCCTTGTATGTTCCATGTTAGGAAATTTATGGTGTGTTGTTGTGCTTCTCCCATTTCTGCAGTGTTTAGGTTCTCCGTTTTTGGCATGTTCCCACCCCATTGCTTCTGTGCCTCCAGGGACCCTTTGGTTTCCTCATTGTCCCTTTTGTTCATTTTCGTTGTTGTAGTAGGTGGCGGGTATTTCTTGGCGTTCGCGGGAGGCCTCAGCTTTTTTCCTGTCGCCGTTCCCTCCTCCTTCTTTAGCCTTTCGTTTGCTTGTTCTTTGCTTATCGGAAGGAACCGTAGCGTGGCCTGAACTAGCTTGTCCGTGGTACTTGTGTTCTTTTCTTCCGTTGCTTCGCCCGTGGCATGTTGCTCCGTAGTAGGTGCCCTGCCATCTTCCTTCGGTTCATCACTTTTCATGTCCTCCTCGGCCAGCCCAGTTGTTTGTTCTGTCGTCCGCCGCATCTCCCGAGTCTCCCCCTGCAGCCGTGCCGTGTTTCTAGTCCCGAGTTTGAAGTGTCCTGGTTTGCCGTCAACATGCCAGTATTTCCAGCTCCCTGCCACTCTTATCGCTTGCTCACCTTGACTGAATCTTTCCCATTCTGGTGGTGTGCTATGTGTTTTTAGTTCACTATATTTCACCTTTTGCAGGTCGTAGGCTTCTCGCAGTATGGTCCAGACATCTATAGCTATTAGCAGTTCGTCCTGTTTTTCTATTCCTCCAGTGGGCAGCCACACATGCGCCTGCATGTCCTGGCGTGTTATTGTGAGCATCATCATTGCCCATTTTTCTCCATCTCTTATTGCTATTTGGGTTCGGCCATCTGTCGACAGTTTGCTCATTGTTTCATCTATGAGGGCTTCAGTGTCTTGTTGTAGCGCTTGAAGTGCTTCCTGAACGTTCATTATCGTTTGTATGCCCACCCCTTGTTGTCGCATTGTGTCCTCCACCTGTTCCCCTGTGCGGCCACGCCCCACCTCCCTCATGAAGGTATCCGCCGCACACGTTCCTTGGGTTCGCGCCTGTTTTGCCCCAGTCCTTTTTGCTGGGTCCTCCCTTATCAGCTCAACTTCATCCGTGTCCTGTTCTGCTTGTGGCTTATTTTCCCTCATTATGGCCGACTTTATCTTTGGCCTGAATCTGTCTCTGCATTTATTCACTATTTCCGTGGTGTGTATTGTCACGCACCGACTGGTTTGGAGTGTGTTCGTGTACACATGTTGTATCCAGGCTCCGTTCCTTTCTAACAGCCACTGTTGCCATAGCTCCGCAATATATATCACCCAGACGCCGCAGCTGAATGCATCGTGTTGGTGCCTGTCGTACATCGGCGTGGCTCTAGCTTCCAGGCATCCCATTGCCTCCTTGTTGCCCGTTACCCATGCACTCACTGCTCCTTGCAGTTCCTCCGCCATCCTCGTGTGCCCTTGGGCGGTTTTCTTCCGTGTCTGTCTTTCCATGCCCATAGAGTCGTATACATAGGCCTGCAATGTGCTGTTATCTTTTGCGACGCAGACTCCTACCATCAGTAGTAGCCAGTGTCCGTTTCCTACCACTGGTATCTGGGTGCCACCCTTTTTGGCGACTTTTTCTTTTACCATTTCCAGAAATTTTTTGTCATTTTCCCTCAGCATCTTCAGTATTTCTTGCATGGTTGTTGAACCCGGAGGGTTGTCTTCCAGTGTTTCGAGCGCGAGGTCCACTTGGTGCATATTCAGTTTTCCGTCCTTGGCAAATATTCCCTGCGTGACAGAATTCTTGGGGTACTGTCCTTCCATTTTCTCGTTCGAGCATGTTCCCCCCCCTATATGTGAGGGCTGTGGTGTCGCTTCGGCATACCTACCCGTCTCCTCAATTTGTTCAGCTTTCCTGTTGGGTCTTGTACCCAAGGCTGCTCCTCGTGCTGCCGTAGACATTTCATTCACCGCTTTGACCTGCGGTACCTTTTGTCGAGGGTTTTTCATTGCCAGTTGTGCCTGCTCCTTCCGTTTAGCCAGAGTGCCCAGCACACTTAGTGTTACATGCATGCTCATTATCTGGGCTCCCACCGTTCTCGCTATGTTTTGGCCTTCCCTTCTCATTCGGCGCATCTCGCCATGTTTTCGCGCCCACTTACTATTGTCCCTGTCCTTTGTTTCTTGCCTTACTACCTGGTTGCTTCTGACCAGTTGTGGTCTGTCATATTTGGTACGTTGTACCCACCTGCATGTTTTCCCTTTCTCATGTTCACTCCAATATCTCCTTCCCCTTTTGTGTGCATGTGCGTGCTCCTGCCGGTTCGCCCGTAGGTAATATGTGAGGTTTCTTCTGAAGTTCGCCCTTCGTCCCCCCTCTTCTGTTGTGGCTAACCAACTGGGGCCCTTTGGGGGCTTTTCCTGTGTTATTTCCTGGCGTTGGTCGTTGACTCCTCTTGGCATTTTCTCACTTACCTTTCCAGTTTCAACTGTTTGCCGGGTTTTTGCTGTTGCCGCTGTGCTTCGTTTCTGCATGCACTGTGCTGCATGCTCCCTTTCCGGAGCTTCACCCAGCACTCCCTTTGAGGGCTTTTCCTGTGTTGTTCCTTGGCTTCGGTTGTCCTCCCCTCTTGGCATTTTTTCCTTTCCCTTTCTTGTTTCAGTTACCTGCCTGGTTATCGTTGTTGCTGCTGTGTTCCTTTTCTGCAAGCATGTCACTCGCACCCTTTCCGGTGTTTCTTTTTGCATCCCCGTTCCCACCTTTCTGCTAGTCTTCCTGCATGCTGTTACCCGTACCCATTGCGTTAATTTTTGTGCTGGCGTTATTCTTCCTCCACTATTACTTTTCGTCAGGAACGTAGCTGCAACGCAAATTGCAAGTATTGCTTTCATTAGTGTGCCCCGTGAGTTGCCTTCGTGTCCATTACTTACCACGCATCTCCTTCGGGTATGTTTTCCTTCCCCCATACTGCCTCCCTTGTTACGCGTTACACGCTCATTTTGTCCCCTCACACCCTTCTCGTTGCATTTTTGAACTTCGTTTTCCTCAATCCTTATTCGTATATACCCTATGGGTGTCCCCTCAAAGTATTTCCCCTTTTGGGCCATTTGCACAAAACTTCGTATTTTTACGTAGAGCTCCTGGGGCAATTCGCTAAATATCCAATGTCGTCCGTTCAAGCTCGTTTTCATTTGTTGTTTGTATTTCACCATTTGTAGGCTCTGTGCGAAATTTTTTCGTCTAATTTTGTTATTATGTGCACCTATACCCCCCTTTTTCTGTAGGTACTGACCCTTTGGGTTAGGGTTTCCCTTCATTTCCCGGTATATGGCTGTGCAGGCTGTCATAATTGGCCTTTTCCCTTTCAATGTATCTTGTGGGTTCCTCTTGTTATTGTTGTCCCTATCGTTCCGTCGGTGTGCATGTTCTTCTGGCTTAACGCGGTTTTCCTTGTTACGCGTTACACATGTCTGCAGCGTCGTTCCGTTCTTTTTACAGCATATCTGGGCTTCATTCTTCCCCATATATCTTTGTGCATAACTCTTGGTTGCCTCCTTAAAATATTGCTCTGCTGGGGTCGTTTTTACAAAACTTCGAATTTTTACGTAGAGCTTCTGGAGCAATTCGCTAAATGTCCAAAGTCGTCCGTTCAAGTTCATTTTCATTTCATGTTCGTATTTTGCCATTTGTAGGCCCTGTGTAAAATATTTCCGTCTAATTTTACTTTTATGTGCCCCTATTCCCTCCCTTTTCTGTAGGTAAGCCCCTTTTGGGTTAGGGTTTCCCCTTGTTTTCCTCCATATGGCTGTACGGGTTGTTGCAGTTCGCCTATTTCCATTCAATATATCCTGTGGGTTCTTCTTGTTGTTACTATCCCCGTCATCTTGCCAGTGTGCATGTTCCCCCGACCCCGCATTCTTCTTCCTGTTACGCGTTACATTTGCCTGAAGCATCATCCCGTCCTTACAGCCATATATCTGGACCTCATTCTTCTCAATATGTCTTTGTGTTTGACCCTCAGTTGTCTCCTTGAAATATTGCCCTGTCAGAGCTGTTTTTACAGAACTTCGTATTTTAACGTAGAGCTCCTGGAGCAATTCGCTAAATGCCGTAATCTGCCGGTTGCTCCTGAAAGTGTGAATATTGTCTGCCATTTTGCAATAAAGTCCCCATAGTAACTTTCCTGTCAGGCTGACTATTGCCTTCACCCTCTGGGGCTGGTTTGTGCTTATTTTCCTTAGGGTAGGCTTAGGGTTCCCCTCTTGTCCTAGTGGGAGTTCCTGAATGTGTTCTCTGCTGCTTACCTCCCTTGTGCATGGGGAACTGGCCTCGGGTGACCTGCTTGTTGCTTTAATTCTGTTTACTGTCTCATAGTGTATTTTATTGCAAGTGCAGCTACTTAATGTTATTGTATGTTTTATGTTATTGTTACGGTTGCTTAGTATGCTGTACTCGTGCTTAGTGTTATTTCCTACGGCCCCGGTTTCGGTTTCGGCTGCTATTCTGACGTTTGTGCTCCTATGCAGTGCTTCTGCCTCGTTGGCAGTGTGGTGGCGGTTGCTGTTTTCGTTATTTTCTCTAGTATATTTGTGTTTGGTTTTTAGCTTGCAGGTGTCAGTTCTTTCGAGCAGAAGTTCACAACGATGGCACTGAGCAGGGCAGGGATTTATGGGTACACCCCAGTTGCTTATAAAATATTTGTAGTTGTTTGCATGGCTAGTTGCAGTTCTATTCAGGCAATAAATATATGGTGAACAGCTGTTCTGGTGGGTCCTTCGATCGGGCTCGGAGTGGTGCTTTTCTTTTTCACCTGATGCTACCCGGTGTTTGCTCTTCTGCTGGCTTGCTTGTCTATCAGCGTCGGCTTTCCCTTGTCGACTTGGACCTGCCGACCTGTGATCAGTCCCCTTTATTGTCAGTCCCTTGGATGTAACTACAATAGTGTCGCTGCCAGTGGCAGCCCGGGCCGATTCAGGTAGTGAGTAGCCTTTCTGCTCCCCTCTGTTCCCTGTGTTGCCTTTGCCGATGACTAGGTTGATTTTTAGTGCAGTATTCCAGGCAGTGGGGTGTGTGGGTTGTACCTTTTGGTTGGACCTTTCGATGGCTGAGACGGTGCTGGCTAGCTTCTTCTCCAGGTCCTGCCTCTCCTTGTCGAGCATAGCTGTGTCCTCGCCTTCCGGTGAGTCGATGCGCTGCTTGGTCCTCTTGCGGAAGTGGAGGGAGTCGTCCGATTGCGGGGAGTTCAGCTGCTGCGAGTTGAGTTTGATGAGGTTGTCGACCATCTTTTGTTGAAGTTCAAGTTGAAGTTCGCTGAAGCCTTTGGACTTCTCTGTGAGGTCGATCACCCCGTCACCGACCCGTTCGACACTTTTGACGGTGTCCTTGAAACCTTTGGCCGTGGCAGTCTCCAGCCTTTCAACCACTACACGTAGGGCCCGTACCTCCTCCTCGGTTTTGCTGTCTCCTTTCGCCACTTTGGCGAAGGATGCCAGCCTTCCTTCCAGTGCTTGAACGACCTCGTCTGCTGACTGTGTTGTGGGTGGCACCGTGCCTCTGCCGCCTCCACCCTTGCTCTTCGCGTACTTACCGGATCGAGAGAAGTCCGAGTGTTGGCACTCGAACCTCATACCAAGATGTTCTATCTTGATTGAGAACCGCTTCTCTGGTAGTCCAGCTATCCAGGCGTAGACCTTTTCGTTGGCCACGGCGGAAAATATCTGCCCCCTCTTCAGTTTTCGTAACCTCAGGTATGTTGCCGGCACCGATTCGTCCGTAGCTGGCTTCGTGTATGATGGCGGCCACGGCAGCAGGTGTTGGCCTTCACCCAGCTTGTCGGTAAGGATTTCGTTGATGGACGTCACCAGAGAGTCCGCGTCAAACTCATAGTCGATGCTCCTGTCGTAGTCAACTATGACCACCTCGGTGGCGAAGAGGTGTTGGATTGCTCTGTTCGTTGGTATCCTCTGTACGTCGTACTCGGTCAGGCTCGGTATCTTGATGTCGCCCGTCTCCAGCTGTTGCGCCGCCTTCTCGCTGGCGGCGACGATTCTGATGTTGTTTAGGGCGGTGGCGGCGGGGACCGAGTCCTCCCAGGAGCCCTTCATAGCCGCTTCTATGATGTGCATACCCGTCAGCTCCTCCTCGAGCGACTGCAGCGTCCTACCTTTTAAGCCCTCGCTGGTGATGCACAGTTGTCTTTCCTCAGCCCCACCACGGTCTCCTCCCCTGCCGGCTATCCTCACCCTCGGGATCGCCCTTTCACTGTCAGCGATGTTGTCAGCTCCGAGTTTCCCGCAGTGGATTGGCAGGTGAGCGAGGGTCGTTGACATGACCGTTGCTGCGTATTCTGGTTTCACAAAAGTGAGGCGGATGGCAGCCACCTTATCCCCCACCCACCGTATTGCAGGTGGGTTCTCTTGGGAGATTACCATGGTTCCTTCTCCAAGTTGGTGAAAGTGCCTGACGGCCGATGTAATATGCTGCAAATACTCTACCACCAGAGGCCCATATGAACGCAGTGGGGCCACAACGATGTGTCCCTGCCCGCCTTTTGGGATGCAATATTCGTCTATCTCACTGGGTTGGATTTCGGCACAGTTCTGCAGAAGGGTGTAGATGGTCTCCCCGTTTTCGTTCCGCACGCCGTACGGATTCTCCAGTGGGTAGCCCTGCGAGCACTGGGTGTACTCAAGCCGCCTGTCTGGGTAGGCAGTGCTGAAATATTCCGCCCTCGCCTCCAGCGCCGTTTTTTCACCGTGCTGACTGCAGTATTTTTCGATGAAGGCGTTTAGGCAGTGGTTGAAGTCGTCGGGCAGCTGCGGTAGATGCGCGCCGTCAGTGAAAGTTCCCGTGGCTGCATGGTCCTTCCCCTGAAAGTGCCTGAGCAGCGTGCCGGTCTGCTCCTCATCCAACAGCTCTCTGTTCCTACGTGGTGGATTCCCCCCTTTTCCGCCCTTCTGCCCCACAAGTGGGGAGCCTCTGGATGTCCTCTTGATCGCACCTCTGGAGTTCATTTTTTCCCCGTTTTTTAGCCTACTGTTGACGCTTTCGCTGAGCTCTACTGTTGGGCCTTTCGGCGTGCCGCTACGGTTGAGTCTACGGTTGAGTACGGTTGGGTGCCGCCTTTCGTTCTGCTTTGTGCCCTGCGCTTTCAAAACCCAGTTAGTACGGCATGGAAACGGGTCAGAAAGACAGGAATCGGGGCAGTGTCGGGCCAAATCTGCATCTAGCCGTTGCGCCGTCTGACATGTCGCCTTTTGCGTGGTCCATGTGGTCCAGCTCCAGCATCCTGCGAGCACAGTTAGTAGAAAAATTACATTTTTAAAAATATCTATTTTTGTGCCCCGCGGCCCGGAGAGAGGTGCACGCCTCAGGCGGGTTCGCGAGAAGTGTGGGGGGTCGATATCTTGCGCAAGGTGTAATATCTCCGTGAGTTCGTCCAGGACGAGAATTACTCGGCGCTGGTTGCTGGAATTCAAGGCGACGCCATCTAGCAACCTCCCGATGGAATTTATTTGCACAATGACTTTGTCTTGTCCTCTGGGGTCGATGCGGATGTTGTCTACTTTGTCCAGATAGCACGGGAAGTCTAAGCCTGCGTTTCTGCACTTGGCCTTGAAATCTTGCGCCGCTGCACGCCGAGCCGAGACCACCACCACGACATCGTATGGGTTGTCTTTGATGAATAGGGTGGTCGCTCGCGACTTCTGAGTGCCGCATTCGGCACATACCAGTGTGGTGACTTTTCTACCGCCGGCGGCCATGCTGTAGTCTGCTATGTGATCTGCTGTGACTCGTCGCTGGTCAGCGTCGTATGTAACATGGTTCCAATGTGTCGGGGTGCGTGGCAGGTCGTTCACTGCCACATCGTCGACGTGCGTTCGACGAGGTCCGTCCGTCGGACGGGGGTTGCAATCCATGTACGTGGAAAGGGCGCTCGTGGTTGGAGTTGAGTTGGTGGTTAGGTCACACCTATCTAGCACGCGACGAAAAGGTGTGCGCGCAACTGCCCAACCACTGAGTAAGTCATATATATATATATATATACTCTGCACAGAAACCGACCACGCGGGATCATGCAGCCCCTGTTCCCTTCCTCCCCGAGGGGTCTCCTGGCCAGCGGCGACTCGCCGTTCGGAAACCACACGTCGCTTAAGTATGGCTTGAGTATAGGAGTACGAACACTTGACGGGTCATGAATTATACACACACATACATATACTCTTCGGGGAAATCGGCCATGCGGCTGCATGGAGCCCCGAGTCCCTTTTTTGCTATTCCCGCGTATTTCCTGCCCTGTTGCTACTCGGGAGAGGCATGATGATTGCGCGCTCTTCATTACAAACCCCACACACCTTACAAACCCTTATTCTTAAAGGTTAACCTCAGCATCCAGCTTTTCTGGCCATCGATTGAGAATGTCCAAGACTTGCGATGGGGGGTCAAGATTAAACTTGACTGCGCGACTGTACCGATGAGAGGGTCGCATACCGCTCCTAGGTCCAAATTTCATGTTTAATTGAAACGCCTCCAAAATCTTTAGATCCTCCGTAGTAATATTTCTGCGTAGATACTCTTTCTGGAGTTTTCCCGCGAGCGTATTTGTCCACTTCGCGCATCGTTGCCCCACCGCTTTGTGTTTCTTCGGTGCGCCTTCGTGCAGAGTCGTATTGTTACTACAACCGTCTTCGTGCGACTTTCGTTTGAAGTAGCTGGAAATATCTGAAGTTGCTAGAACGAGCGGGGGGTCGTTAACGGGGACGTGAGACACGACATAGTCTAGGTATTCATACTCGTCGATGATGTGCTCCAGTTTGTCGTCACGTGTGATTCGGACGGGACGGAGCACGCGGTGCGGATCGGTCAGCTTCGCGCAGCCCAGGAGGCGAAATGGATTATCCGTGGCGAACGGAACGAGATCGAGGGGGACGCCTTTCTGATCGGGCTTGTCAGCCTTCGTGTAGAAGTCCGCAAAATCTGGACACTTCATCTCCAGTCTCTTGCTGACATCGACTACAAATTGCTTGATAACTTGATTGCTTCTGAAGTGGCCCACGTCGACGAGCGTGAGGTGAAAGCTCGCCTTTTTTTCGCTCGACGCCTCGGAGATTCTCCACGAATCGCGGAAAGAAGAGACGGGCAGGTTTGTTTTTATCTTTGCGCGGAGAGACTCCTCCGCACAGTCCATGAGCGCCTTGAGGAATGCAACTTTGGTTTCCTCCCGCATGTGTGTGGGATCACCGAGGTTGTACCATTCGATATCGACATAGAACCGCACGGGTCCGGTCAACTGTTCATAAAAGCAATTTACGCCGAGCTTGACCAGACGCGGGAGGAGCTGTTCGGCGAAGGTGGTGCGGTCAATACAGCTCGTGAAAGCCTTGTAACCCTCGTCTTTCTCCCTCCTCGCCGGACGATCCACTACGAGATGGAATTGGTGTCCATTCTCCCTGGCACAGTTCATCGCCGGAATTTTCGTCCCAAATATCTCCATGGAGAGGACGTCGGACTCATTCTCGGAGGGTGCCCAAATGAACGAGGGACGGTATTTATTAAGTGACAGTAAACCATACTGAAATCCGGTAGTACCAAATAAATGAGGGATTGTGCTCACAGCGGTCGGCATCCTTTGGGGAGTTTGACTGCCATCTCGCGCCGACTCTGGGAGCGACTCTTGCAAAGGAGGTATCATCGATGCCACGATATATTTTGCTCCGACGACGGTTGACCTTCAGGTCCGAGGAGACACACTCTTGCGCAATTGTGTGAACATCGGGCGGGTCAACATATATATATATACTCATCAGGGAAGATGGCCATGCGTAGTCACCGAGCCCCGATTCCCTTCTTCCTTCGCGGGTCTCCGCCCTGCACATACTCAGAAGGCGATTTACCGTTTGCTACGGACGGCGAATCGCCGTTTGCCGGCGGCGAATCGCCGTTTACGGATGACGACTCGCCGGTTGCCGGCGGCGACTCGCCGTTGATGGATCATATGTTGCTACAGCATGGCTGCACCTGTGCTACAGTATGGCTACACAATATACATACTGTATATATATATACATATACATGGCTGCACCACTGGACGGGGTGGACGTGGGTGCTCGAACTTCAAGTTGACAAAACCACGGCAAGCATGCACGATCCGACGGTCTTTGTGCGCGGGCTTCTCTCGACCGTTGGATCTTGATGATGTGACTATTATTGTCGAGTTACCCTTCCCCCGTGGGGGTAACCCTTAACACTGTGAGGTTACCGGTTACCCTGTTTTCACGAAACTCCACGACCATCACGAAGGGTGGTGGTGGTGGAAGGGCTGATGAAGACCGCTTGTCAAAAGCCACCTCCGAAGAGGCGGAATGACGAGCAAGCGGTTGCACGCCAGGCCGGTGGAATTTCCGAGGAGTGTGTTTCCCAGGAGGCGGCTTGGAGCCACCCCTCTTGAGGGAATCCACATCCCGCTGCAACTTGACCAACTGAGCACTGAGCGACGCAATGGCCGAAGCCAGGTCAGTGCCAGCGGTACAAGATGCCACAGAAATAGGGCGCCCTGCAGTACGCTTGCCCGAGAGCCGCCCGCAGCGGTACTGCTCGCGCACGCGTGCTTGCAGGGTGAGCAGGCTTACAGCCGCACGTTGGTCAGCTCGAGCAAACGAGTCAACCAGCGTGGCGTAAGCCTGCCCAGACAGAGCAGACAGGAACTGCCTTTTAACCCTTAAACCGTTTCCTGGGTCATATATGACCCAAGGGTACCTAAAATTGATTTATGAAGCCGTCTAAAATCCAAAAATGCTTTTCAAAACAGTTTTGAAAAGGTCTCCCTTATGCGCATCAAACTGCGTGCCCGATGTCCCTCAAAACTGTCGCATGCTTCCAAGCTCGAACGATGAAGAGTGTGAAAATCGTTTGGCACAACACACGCTTATGGTTTGCGCGTATAAATACGCATGATCAACCCTATTTAGGTCACGTTACATCTTCAACACATAGCTAGGCGTTATGCAAAACATGCTAGGGTCATGATTAGGGTTTACACGGGGCAGTGGATACGCATTCAGCGCCGCAATGCGTGAGATATACATTCATTGGCGACATCGCATTTTCACTCGATGCTCAATTTTGAACAATGCAGTACGATGCGCCTTTGAAATACGTTTCAAGTGGTATGCTCAAAACGCAAATCGGCCTTCGTATGCGGCGGGTATATGGAAAACACTGACTTCAACCAAAACCAAAAATAGTTATGACGGTTTAGGGGTTAACAGCGTCCTCGGGCAGCGTCGTCAGACGCTGTGCATCCCGAAGACAGCTGTTAAAAAGACGAATCCCTTCATCAGGGTCTCGCTCATCATAAATCCTCACATCAAGCAGCTCAGTCAAAGACTCGAACGGAGTCGAATCATCAGCGAGCATACGTACCACCTCGAGGGTGGCACGCTTGCCATCAGCAGGAACATCGGAGCCAGAAGCCTCCACCCAATTACGGGCAGGAGACCCTGGTGCAGTCAGCAGCAGCAGCACAGAGTACAACAATTCATTGGCAGCAGGCAGAACAGGAGCATCAGCAGCAGTCAGCTCAAACAGGGGTGCAAATGCCTGCGACTGCAGCGTGAAAAGTTGCTGCAGCTCGGAGATCAGTTGTGCGAAAATGTCTGAAGCCGATGTCTCGTTGCCATGAAACTTTGTGGTTTTGTCACCCAAAACCTTTGTTGCTGCAGTTTTGGCGCACTGCACGTCAAAAGCATCCTTGCGCAATCGCTGCACCAGCGTTGCAGCCGCAGCTGACGCTTCAGACGTAGCTAAATGCGGCGTCGTGGGGGTAGCCGAGTTCAACGCCCCAATATCATCAAAAATAGTAGCTAACTTGCGAGCTCTAGCGCGAGTACGTGGTCTTTGCGGTGTGTCCATAATAACAATGACGTTGAGATGGGTAGCGTGGGCTAACGTGGCGACAGTAGGTAAGCCATATTCCGTGGCGGCCGATCCCTGCAGAAGTCTCAGCAATAAAAACAAGATCAAACAGGCCGTGAGCCGATTGGCTAAAAGTGGGAGCGACCCACAATACGCGGAGTGTCCTTTCCATCGGCCAAGTGAAACGTAAAAGGAAGCCAGCATCAGCGACGATACTTCTGTCGAAACATGCAGCATACTGATCTCCACCTCAAAAGGAGGCCATACCGCGAAAAGGCTGGCTACTGCCTAAGGGGGCGCCCACCCCATCTCTGTGTCAAAACTTAGCCAAACATGGCAACAGCTAGGCGCTGTGCCATCAGAACTACCGGGAAAGTGGTGTAGCCTATAACCTGCGGGAGATAGGTCTCCGCTCGGATAAACGGTCAGGCTAAGCTCCATAAACAGTCCGGCCGAGTGCTTTTATCATGCATCTCGGAAACCCGGATAATACGAAATGGTGACACTGACTGTACAGTACGTCTATACAGTCACCCTAGCTACTAGCGGGGTCATAGTTCCGATCAGTGACAGGGTCAGGCTAGGGGCTATCAGAGCCCATAATAATAACCCTAAACCTAAAGTCCAGCAATTGATATAATATGCATACAACATACATTGTGTCGTGTGTCACCGCCTACGATATCTCCATGACGTTCGGGTTTTTGGCAGCCTTGGTACCATTCACGCGTGACACCGAGGCCCTCAGATGTGCCCTCGAATCGTTAAGCTCTCACCTTGCCCACCCCCACAGCCCCTCCCCACAGCACAACCACCCCAAATACTTTATTTCGGCAACCCTCTAGCATCTTGGGATACTTTACACGCCACTTGAATCGAAGTGATTCGGCCTATGCGGCCAGATTAGTCATCTCAACCAATCAGCCCCAGCCCCTCCTACAGGGCCACTTTCGACAACCTTATATAACACCATTTTGCACTAAAACTAGGGCGGCACAGGGCAAGCCCTTGCTCCCAAATTCACTCCACACCTCCCACCTTATGTTCTACCTTCGCAAGTGGGCACCTGCCCCTTGCCATCTACGTCGCGCTAGAGCCTGCCACAAGCAGTGAACTCGGTGGTACCGATCTGCCCACACCTGTCAGGGTCATGACCGATGACATATGTGTCATACATGTCATACGTGTCATACCTGTCAGACATGTCATACCATGTCATGTCATGTCATGTCGGTCATGTCATATATTATTATGACAGTCGGTCGCGTCATATATTATTATGACAGTCGGTCGCGTCATATATTATTATGACAGTCGACAGTATGGTCGACCATGACTGTACATGTCGAGTCGCGTCATATATTATTATGACAGTCGTCAGTACGGTCGACGATGACTGTACATGTCGCCAGATGATAATGTCACATCATCAGGCATCCCTGTCATCGAGAGTTCGTACGTCGAACTCGAAGATGGCAAAGCAAAGATACATCTTGAATACAAACAAGAACCATCTTGGCTTTTAAGCATGTGCGGAACACGCATGCACAGTATGAACGAACTAGTCGTTATTACAATACTGGTCGTTCAACCTACGTCTCGGGTTCACAACCCAATGGCGGTACCATCTAAGATGATGGGAGACGTATGGTACAAAAGTGAGGAAGCGTTGTGCTTCAGCAGATCTTCTTACAGAGACTGCACTCACAACCCGCTATTACGTACACTCGCATTGCTGTCCAACTTTGCAGTGTTTATTTGTATATTGATAATATATTCACGGCGCCTGTTTATCCCGCCGTATCAGATGGTATTCTAAAAGAAACTCGTCAAGGCACGATACTCGAGAACTCAAGTGGGTGCAGCGACAGACGTAGTATATTTTCATATTGTTCGCAGGTTTGCAGGTGGGCGCATAAGCGACAGCGCTCGCAGTGATATTGAATATCTGCAACTTGAATAATATACGCTTGCATATCGACAGCGCAGAGATTGCGCGAGGAGATTTTTCATCGCAAACATAATCGCAGCAAATAGCGTCAGCAGAGAAGTCGTCTTGATTTTATACGCGACAAGGTGTGCGCACAGCGTACGAACGCATGCACTAATGTCAAAAATTGCAGGAATGTCACAGTATACGAGATGCAGATGCGCGCACATAAAATGATCGTCAGCACATATGATTTCATCAAGTGCGACTGGACGTACATAATTTCATATAACAGCGCGCTCGCATTCGTATGCGACGTACATCAGCAATCAGCAGTATGCGACGTACATCAGCGATTTTTGCAAATGATCCCTTCGCACTGTTTACAATAACCAGCGCGTACAATGATTTTTAGCCTGTCAGCACGATATGCATTTTCCATGATTTCATCAGATGCGATGAACGCTCGATTTTAGCGCGTACGATTCCTGATGTGTCTACATGCAGTGAGACATACATATGTGTACGCGCGTCAAAACCATCTGCATAATGATTGTATACTTGCAGGGATGCTATGGACACATGATCGTTATGCTGTTGTGGATACATGATCGTTATACTGTTGTGGATACATACTCAACGTGACAGATCATGAATAATCATCAGCGTTCATGCTTATCAGAAGCATAGTAATGTGTGTGCGGAGATTTCAATGGTTACAGCATGCACACACACATATGCACACATACTCACTTGCAGTTCACCAACATGCAGTACATAAAGAGTGCATTCAGCATTTACCACATGTACATTATATGCTGAGTGACTGCAATACTGTGAATTGTGCATGATTTATCAATGCAGCTTGACCACGATAACAGCTGTAGCATATATATATCAGTTTGATCACGTTAGCAACTGGTATACTAGCATCATGCTGTAATACATGAACATTGCATAAGCATATTGCAGTGCATGCTAAATTATATTAGAACCCATGATAGTATAAGGTGCCTGAAAGTAGTCTCAACACCATAATTAGCTTGTCATGTCCTGGTGGAGCCGAGATGCTCTTCAGATCACATGTACATTCTATGGTGGATTACTGGATGGAATGCTCACCTGAGCTTCATGTGAAATCTATCTAGCAACTCATTTTGTAATGAGATTATTATGGAATTACAATAATCCCTAAACTTGATATATCATGTTAGATGTATTCAGTGCATGGTATGCTGACTATCTTACATGATGAATTGTCTAGGATATTGTAATATCCAGAACATATTCTACTGTAAAGTGTGTAAAAGTTATCTTACACACACACACATACACTGATAAAAGTGCTAATCAGTAAGCACTGCATGCATACACACCGTTGCGCAAATAATGGGTGAATGGGTGAATGGGCGAATGGGTAAATGGGTAATTGACCAAGTGAAAATACAAAACGGTCCTCGAATTATTTTCAAGTGAAAATTCAACAACGCGTCCCTCTTCCGGAATATCCCCGCACCCCCCTCCCCGACAAGTGAAATTCCACAACGGGCCCCGGAAATACTGAAAATACACTTTGGGCTCCTTTTGTGAAAAAATGCACCGACACCTCCCCGATAAAGTAAAAATGCAAATAAGGTGAAAAACAACAAGTGAAAATACAATGACGCGTCCTTCGTCTGGAATATCACCGCACCCCCCTCCCCGACAAGTGAAATTCCACAACGGGCCCCGGAAAAACTGAAAACACACTTTCGTATCGTTTTGTGAAAACATGCACCGACACCTCCCCGATAAAGTCAAAATGCAAATCAGGTGAAAGACAAAAAGTGAAAATACAAGGTCGCGTCCTTCGTCCGGGATATCACCGCACCCCCCTCCCCGCCAAGTGAAATTACACAACGGGCCCCGGAAATACTGGAAATACACTTTGGTCTCCTTTTGTGAAAAAATGCACCGACACCTCCCCGATAAAGTCAAAATGCAAATCAGGTGAAAAATACCAAGTGAAAATAACGGGAAGTTTCCTTTTTCCAGAATAACTATGACTCACAGAAAATCTAACAATGACAACCCTTGTCACCATTGACAGCTAATAAAAAACTGATATTCAGATAATAAGAAGTCCGTGTTAATTATCTTTGAAACATATAATTATTGTCATCGATGACGATATTTCCAGGTGCTGAAAAAAGAAATTGTTTTATACTTTATTTATAAAGTAGGAAAATTTGTCATCGATGACGATATTTTTCGGTTGCATGAAAACATCAAGTTATGACAACAAGCTTGTCATCGGTGACGTTTTTCTCACTATTTGCAAAATAGTTCTGTGAACAAATAAATTATAGAATAACGCGAATAACGCGTGCTGCACGCTTATACTAAGAAATTATAGGAATAATAATAGAAAATAGAAGCCGCTAGGCAGGAAGGTGGCAACGTTGCAACGTCTGCGAGCGGAAAGCTACTACTAAGAAAAGAAGGGAAGCCAAACGCTTCAAGAGTGAAAGTTAAAAAAGAACAATTTGGAGTCTGCTGTCGCGGTCAGAGTTTGTAAATATAAAGAAAGCGAAATATTGTTAAGTCTTTTAAAGTCTTCAACGCAACGCTAATAAGGACCAATCCAGTTCCACATTAGAAAGTCACCTTGAAACCCCAATCAGATCTAATCTTGCAAGACTCCGTTAAGAAGCGCTATTTTACCTATTGTTGCTTGTGCTGCAAGCAGTGAAACATCTAAGCAAATAGCTGATATTAATGAGCTAGCGAATTAGTATCCGATTGCGCCGAGGTTTGTTCCTCGGGAGCTCAAGGTGAAAGTGCAGGTATGTTTTTATTTTTTCAGACTTTTTATTGATAACATCTTGCGGTGAAAAAGTTTACATTGGTGTCGCTGTTTTTAGTTTTCTCTTTTTTGTCATCGATGACGACTCCACCTAATTTGTCAACGAGTTCGCTTTCGGCACAAGTTTTATTTCTTTCTGAAACGTCATCGATGACAACTTACCTCTCTTGCCGTTGATTTAGTCGTTATTTTTCTACGAACATGGTATTCCTTGTCATCGATGACAATATTTTTGTCATCGATGACGCTTTGGGTACTTGTTCTGTTTATTCACTTGACGTATCTACGTTTAGAACTATTTTTGTCATCGATGTCAATATTTTGTCATCGATGACAATATTTTTCTGAGACCGAATGCTTGTGACAAGTTTTTCCTGAGGATATTACCCCCATGGAGATCAACTTTCTTGCGGGCTCTCACAGTTTTGTTTCGAACGAGAAGGGAGTCAAAGCCTATACTTTTTTTTCGTTAGTCGATGACGGATGTGTCCGTCATTGGTGACGGACGTTCCGCAGTTATTTCAAAAAGTATGGAACTGTCCGTCACCAATCACGGACGTTTTTTTTTCTCTTGATGAGTTACTACCTTCAACGTCAAAGATAGCGGCAGTTTTAAAAGTCTCTAATTACGCAGCGTCTAAGTTATTTAACCGTCGATGTCTTTACGATGAACTCGCAACAAACCGCGGCGCAATCGTATACTGATTCCCTAGTAGCTCATTGGTATTATCAGCTAGTTGCGCAGACTTTTTATTGCGTGCGGCACATTCTAAGACAGCGCTTCTTTAAGAAGTCTTACAAGATTGGATCCGAAAGAATCTTAGTGACTTTTGAAACTGCAAAGATTCTGGACCGGTCATAATATTCAGCTTTGCGTTAAAGACTTTAGAACAAGTCTCTAATTACGCAGCGTGTAAGTTATCAACCCGTGTAGACCTATTTTACAAATAGTGAGAAAAACGTCACCGATGACAAGCTTGTTGTTGTAACTTGATGTTTTCATGCAACCTAAAAATATCGTCATCGATGACAAATTTTTTCTACTTTATAAATAAAGTATGAAATAATTTTTTTTCAGCACCTAGAAATATCGTCATCGATGACAATAATTTTAGGTTTCAAAAATATTCAGCACGGACTTCTTATTATCTGAATATCACTTTCTTATTAGCTGTCAATGGTGACAAGGGTTGTCATTGTTATATTTTCTGTGAGACATAATTATTCTGGAAAAAGGAAACTTCCTTTTATTTTCACTTGGTATTTTTCACCTGATATGCATTTTGACTTTTTCGGGGAGGTGTCGGTGCATTTTTTCACAAAAGGAGACCAAAGTGTATTTTCAGTATTTCCGGGGCCCTTTGTGTAATTTCACTTGGCGGGGAGGGGGGTGCGGTGATATTCCGGACGAAGGACGCGTCATTGTATTTTCACTTGTTGTTTTTCACCTTAATTGCATTTTGACTTTTTTGGGGAGGTGACGGTGCATTTTTATAGAAAAGGAGACCAAAGTGTATTTTCAGTATTTCCGGGGCCCGTTGTGTGATTTCAGTTGTTGGGGCGGGGGGTGCGGTGATATTCCGGAGGAAGGGCACGTCCTTGTATTTTCACTTGTTGTTTTTCACCAGAATAGCATTTTGAGTTTTTCGGGGAGGTGTCGGTGCATTTTTTCACAAAAGGAGACCAAAGTATATTCTCAGTATTTCCGGGGCCCGTTGTGTAATTTCACTTGTCGGGGAGGGGGGTGCGGTGATATTCCGGAAGAGGGACGCGTCGTTGTATTTTCACGTGAAAATATTTTGAGGACCGTTTTGTATTTTCACTTGGTGAATTACCCATTTACCCATTCGCCCATTCACCCATTCACCCATTCTTT
>LGRX02009000.1:0-26325 GCA_001247695.2 Cymbomonas tetramitiformis
GAATGGGGAAAATTCAGTCAAGGGGAGCAAGCGATAAGAGTGGCGGGGAGCTGGAAATACTGGCACGTTGATGGCAAACCAGGGCACTTCAAACTCGGGACTAGAAACACGGCACGGCTGCAGGGGGAGACTCGGGAGATGCGGCGGGTGACAGAACAAACAACTGGGCTGGCCGAGGAGAACATAAAAAGTGACGAACGGAAGGAAGATGGCAGGGCACCTACTACGGAGCAACACGCCACGGGCGAAGCAACGGAAGAAAAGGACACAAGTACCACGGACAAGCTAGTTCAGGCCACGCTACGGTTCCGTCCGATAAGCAAAGAACAAGCAAACGAAAGGCTAAAGAAGGAGGAAGGAACGGCGACAGGAAAAAAGCTGAGGCCTCCCGCGAACGCCAAGAAATACCCGCCACCTACTACAACAACGAAAATGAACAAAAGGGACAATGAGGAAACCACAGGGTCTCTGGAGGCACTGAAACAATGGGGTGGGAACATGCCAAAAACGGAGAACCTAAACATTGAAGAAATGAGAGAGGCACAACAACACACCATAAATTTCCTAACATGGAACATACAGGGCGCCCGGCACTCACTGTACGAACTGGAGGAACAAATGAAAAAATGGGAGATAGATATAGCAATAGTCACAGAAACCAAGACTGCGAATGAGGAAATAAAAAGGCACTTCAGAAACAAAAAACAGTCAAACATATGCACAAGCATACCGAAAGAGGAAGGGGAGGGAGAAGAGAGCAACCACACGGCGGGCCTTGCCGTAATACTCACAGGGGAATATGCCAAACCACATAACTACACCGAGGTGCAGGTACCGCATTTACGAGGAGTACTCACACACACGCTGCTCCACTTTCCGGGAGGAAAATACTTACACCTGATAGGGGTGTACTACCCGGTGGAAGGGAAAGACGTGGCGGAAGAGACAGGACGAGGGGAACTCGACAGAGAGGCGGCCAGGAATGGCATACAGGAGTATGTGCGGATGGTGACCACAGCCAGCGAAAATGCGGTAGGACAAACAGTACTAATTTGTGGGGACCTGAATGCCACGACGGGAACACCGAAAAACAGCAGGGACAAAGAATGGAACAAAACCCTGGAAGCCACGGGTCTGCAAGATGTGGGAGGGACCAGGGAAACAACACTAACATGGCATGAACGACGGAATATAGACAGAATGCTAGCAAGCAAAGCAGAACTACAATACTACACGCAACCAACGGCAGGAGAACTCACCGAGCTACACACGAGCGACCACAAAATGGTCTGCACAACGCAACTGGACCTAAAGGCCTGGGGGACCCACCGACCAACGACACAAAAGCCACAACATGCAAAAACAGACAGACTGAAACTCCCGCTAACAGAAGCAGAGGGGAACACCCTCAGGCAAACACTGGACGCTGCATATACGAAGGAATTACAAGATGAAATGCAAGAAGCAATAAACGGAATAAAAACAGCAACCAGCACAAGGCACAGAAAAAGGGCAATAGACTACGCGGGAGGGGTGGTTGCAAGGATAATGGGGGAAGCAAGAGACAGGGCAATGATGGATGTCAACTTACCGAAACAAGCGGCGGCACCAGAACAACAACATGGACTACACCTCCCAAAAACCCTCCGCAAGGAAAGGGACGGCCACCTGAAAGAAAGGAACAGGTGCCGTGAGAACATAGCATTATGGAAGAAGGACATAGAAACACGAGAACAAGTAACCGAGGAAGTACGGACGGAAGATTTTGACAACCGAACAAGCGAAATGAGGAAATGGGAACAATGGGAACGGGAACAGAAAAAGCTTGCGACAAAAGAGGCAAGAAAGTGCATTAAAGAGCACGAAGTAAACCGAAAACAGAAAACAAGAATGAAAATGAGAGAAGGATACTGGGGCAACATAAAGCACTACCATAAATTGATATACAAAAAAGAGATAGAAAATGGAACAGCACCAGCTGCAACAATACAAGCGATGGAAACCATACAAGGAGAGCTAGTAGTAGGACACCAAAAAGTGGCACAGGCAATGGGCGAACACATTGCGCGGTCGGAACCATACAAAATGAAGGAACCAGAGAAAGGACTTAAGAATACGCCACCCTGGCTTGACGAAAGGTACAAGAACTACATGAAGGAAAACCAATGCAAAAGGCCGGACCAAACAAAAGTAAACCTGAAAGTGGACAAAGAGGCCTATCGACAAGCGGTGAAGAAAATGAAAACCAACAAAGCAGCCGGGCCCATGGGGATACAAAATGAAATACTGAAACAGATGCCGGACAGATTCCACGACCAACTGTGTGAACTCATGAAATTAATGTGGGAGCACAGACACACCCCCCTACCATGGAAAAAAGGCTACTTCTGCTTCCACCACAAGCAGGGTGAAGTAACAAAACAAAAAAAACTACCGACCTATAGCACTACTGGATTGCCTGTTCAAATTATACACTACAGTACTCACAAAAATGCTAGCTGACTTCTGTGAAATAAACGGCATGCTCTCGGAAGCACAAGAGGGCTCAAGGGAAAACCACAACACAATGAAGCAACTCACCAGGGTAACCAATGCCATTGAAGACGCCAACCTCTCCAAACGAAACCTACATGCAACCTACGTGGATTTCGAAAATGCGTATGGCTCGGTTGACCACAAAAGACTCATTACGACACTAAAACACCTAGGGGTGCCACCACAACTTACCGAAGCTGTTAGGGACATACTGGGCGAAAACGAGGAGGACTCCATGCAAATGAGAGCAAAAGTAGGGGACCAGGTCTCGGAAGAGGTGCCAATAAGAAGGGGGATTCTGCAAGGCGACAGCATGAGCCCGCTACTGTTCATACTATACCTGGAACCTCTCCTTAGATGGCTAGAGGTGGGGGACCATGGATACCAGCACAAGTACGCAACTGACAAGGAGCTCAGAGGGGAACTGAGAACCTCCTCGGGAGCGTTTGTGGACGACCTAATTATACTAACCAAACTAATGACAGGAATGGAGCAACAGCTAAAGAAACTCTCGGCATTTGGAGACTGGAGTGGACTCAGAATAAACGAGGACAAAACAAAGATAACAGGGGTAGAACATGGCAACAAAAATGTGAAAGAAAGTAGGCACCAAGGGGTGAAATGCGGAAGTCGAACGCTAAAAGTCCTTAAAGCCGGGGATACCTACAAATACCTAGGGGTCCTACTCAATATGCTGGGGACATGGAAAGAGGAGAAAAGAAAGTCACTACAGGAACTCAAAAGAAGAATAGACGCACTACTGGCAACCCCCCTCACACAAAGACAAAAAGAGTACTCCCTGAAGTCGGCCATACTGGGGAAATTCAAATACGGACTCCACCTCGGGATATACACACAGGGTGAAATACAACGGGCCGAAAATCAGCTGGGAGCCGCGATGAAAAGAATATATGGACTCCCCGCGAATGGTACGCCCAATGAACTAAACACGGAGGAAAAAGAGGAATATGGACTGGGGCTCCAGTCCCTACAGGCAATATATGCACAGGAAGTATACACGGGACTGGCAGGCGCTGTTCAGAGTGAGGAAGACAAAGGGGCCCAGATGGGATGCGGCAAAAGGGAGAGAAACCTTCAAACCAGACAAAGAATGTCACAAGTCAGCAGGTCCACAGCCGGGCTACTGGAAAAACACTTCGAAGAAAGGGGACACAGCAGCACAAGGAGCAAGCTAAAAATGGGACTGCAGACACAAACGAACACTCTGAGGAAGATGAATGCTCTGAATGAATATGGAATACACGTGAAAGGAGTGGGAAGCCACATGCAGGAACTGGGTAAAGAAACACTACCTATAATGAGGCAGCTGGGAAAGGCTAAAAGGGTATACACAAACGCGGAAATGGAGGGCACAACCAGAACGACCAAGCACCTCAGGAGAATGGATACAGAATACAGAGACCCACAGTCGCAGCCCGCGACGACAGGCTTTGAAAAAATGGGAACAGTAAATGTAATACAGGAAACGAAAACTCAGCAAGCCACTAAGCAAATAAACTTTACCAAACTACTCACACTATTCAGAAACTACCCGGACCTCAAGAACTTAACCACAGCAGACGGGAAAAGTGCCATACCAATAGAAACACTGAAAGCAACAGGTGGAAGGAAACACGACACCAAGACGGCAACAAAGATAGCACAGGGAATGCTGCACCTATACCCATACAGTAAAGGCTCACATATAAGAAAACCGGGCCGTGGGGGTAGCGGCTGGCTTTCTTAAATCGAGCGGTCCAGAAATATTCGTAGCGATTCGCGGTTTCTAATTTGAAGCAAAATCTGGGCTATCCGGGTGCTCCGAGGGCGTCAGATTTTTCTTAATCGGGGATCAGATTTCAACCATTAGTTTCCCAGCGTACGATTTTCTTATTCCGACACGTGGCCGAGTTGTGGCCGAAATCTTGCAGCGAAACACTTTCTTAATACTGTACAGTGTCTTCTTTCATGCTCAGTTGACTTTCCCAATGGACGCAGCAAAAAAAGGTCTGCTGCGACGCCTAAAATTACTGCTCGACCGCGAGTATATCACAAGTGCAGACTTTAAAAATGAAAAGGCCAAACTCTTTCGCAAGGATCCCCACAGCGATTATGATCTGCGACAAGATCTTGTCGATGAGCTCAAAGAGCTCAAACAGTTTTTGGACGAAGAGATTTTAGACATAGAGGAATAATATGGCGCGCAGAAGCGTGTGCTCTTGGACAGAACACACCCCATCCAAGTCGAAGATTCAGGCTCTCTCAGCGTGGAAGAAAGCCCCGCCATTCCTACTGCAGATCTCACTCTTGACTCGCAGGTTCTGGCCATTTAGATTTAATCAATACTCCACTTTATATGGTCAAAACCGGGATATATTGTACAGGTCCTCAAGCCAGCCACCCGCTTTCTTAAATATACATAATTTGGAGCATATACCACAAATTTCCAGCGTTTTTTTTCAAATCGACATCAATTTTGCCGAAAAATCCAGCGGCTCTTTCTTAAGTGCTTTCTTAAAATTTCGCGAAAATTCCAGCGGCTGCTTTCTTATAGGTGGAGTTTCTTATACGTGAGCCTTTACTGTACATTTGCGAAGCACAACCCAACGACATTAAGAAACCAGGGGACCACTGGGACCATGTGTGGAACAGAAGGCTAAAACCAGAATACATACAGGAACGGAAAACAGGAGAGCTAGAGAGGTACACCAAAAGCACCGCAAGTATGGAAAACATAAGCAACTGGCCGGCACAAATAAAGGCGCTGCATGAGGCTGGAAACAGTCTGAAGGATATACTGCAACTACTGTCTATGTACCCGCTAGCCAACCAAACGAAGCACTTCGAACAGTCAGAGGTGGAGTGGACGGAACATGAGAAGGAAGTCCTGGGCATAGAAACCGACCAAGAAAAGGAGGAAGACGACGTGATGACCACAAGACACCCACGGGGGAGAGTAAAGAGGAAGTCAGGACAACAGGACAGAGGCCAGTGGTCAACACAGGAAGACCGAATGGACATGCTAGGACAAGAGGGAAACTACACGCCCGCCGGGATACTGGCAACCAGACAGTACCTGCAAAACTACACAGACTCGACCTCGAAAGTAACACAGTACGAAATACGGTGGACCGATGGTGAAGGAAACGAACAGACGACGTGGAGCACAGAAGAAACAGTAAGAACACACCTGCTCAAACACAACCTCTCCTCGGACCAAGGATGGGAAAACCTAGTGGAAGAATGGAAGAATGACAAGAGAGACAAAAGGACCAAACGTGAGCCCGCTGAAGAGATACTGGCAGGACAACCAAACGGCGAACAGAGGTACTGGAAAGAAGTAACACACCTGGAAATATGCACAAGGGAAACGAACCCGGACCAGGACATTAGGCACATTCCAGGTGTGAAGGACAGACAACTACGCACGGAAGGTGACACCACCTACTGCTATGAGCCGGAGGGAGGCCTTATAGGCACGCTGAGCACAGTAAAAGTTAGAGAATTGTACGACAGATATGCCGAGGCGGTGGGGGACAGCACGGCACAAAGGCCAACAGAGAAACAACTGGCCAAAAGGCTGAAACTAAGTGTAGAACACAAAATACATGTAAACACTTTTGAGGAGGAAATAGCACAGCTGCTGATAAGGTACTCCAGCAAAGCGGAGATGAAACACCGAAAAAGGAACCTCCAAAACCACTGGACCTTCCCTCCGGAAATGATGGAGGCGGTACACACAGCCATGGGAGTCCAAACAGAGGTGTTCGCCTCCCCACTTAATGTACACAAAGACACCAGAACGTACTACTCGCAATACCCACGAGACTCGGTATTTGGGGCTGTAGGCTCGGCATGGGAAGAGCAATGGGAAAAACTGGGGTCATACCAATTCAACCCAGAGTACACAGCAGGGGACCTCTACAAGGCACTGAAAAAGGCAATTAACTCCACAAAAACGGCCGAACCCGTTCTGGGGGTAGGAATATACCCCACATATGCCAAAAGCCCGTATAGAAAACTGCTGAATAAGCACGTGGGATACAGGGTACACGAGTTACTGGAGATAAAGGAAGGGCAGTTCACCTTCCTACCACCCGACCACTGGATGCAAGGCAACCTACAGAAACCCAAACAATGCAACTGGAACATGAGAATACTGGTAGTAGCGAATGCGGCAGGATGGAGAAAATACTGCCCGGACGCACTCAAAACCCACGACATATTCAGCAAGGCCCTTCTCAAGTGCCCGCAAGGCAAAGTCAGGACGATAGGCAGAGCATGCTACATACACAGGCCTCTTACCCTCAATGTCTATTGGGCGCACCTTACGGTGGGTTAACCCACCGTAAGAGGTTTTCGGAAACCGCATGCTGGTGCTAGCATATTGTGACAACTTGGCAAACCCATGCTTTTTTACACACCTTAGGGGTTATATTAATGCATAGACTTGCAAAAAATACGAGACATATCGTATAGGTGTGTCTTATATACGCCCTAGTACCAAGGGGTCAAGCAGAAAAATGTCCCAAATCCTTACGGTGGGTTAACCCATTTTTTCATCTATGGGTAGATTTTAAGAACGCAGATCGCATATGGAACATGCATATTAGAATTTTTCTATCATCTATGACACCTAGGGAACCTCTCTTAGATGGGGTTCAGTTATCATCTGATCATAGACGGAATTCTGAGGCGGTTTACACGAGGGGGTATGGCTTGAAAAATGCACCGAATATGTATTTTTCAGGGTGTTTCGTTGTTTTCGCTTGCGGTGGCAAGTTTTTTCTACCCTGTCGGCGATCTAGCGGTATATTTTCCATTTCACATGGTGGATATGAGTCTAAAGGCAATGTGTGTCACGCGTATGACCCGATATAATGCTTCAGAATGATAATAAATAGCTAAGATCTTGGGGCATGGTTAACCCACCGTAACGCCTCGTTACGGTGGGTTACCCCACCGTATCCCCAATAGACATCAAGGATGCAGACAGGCGACCTAGGTCAATTACAGAATGGGAGAAGGATTGCGTCATAGACTCCGCGCCATGGATGAACCATGAACTACCGGTCATGCAAGCACTGCCAGGCGGCCACTTGGAAAACCACACAGAGGAGATAATTGACCGGTGGATGGAAGACAGGAAAAAAGAAGGGGAGCACAGAGGAGGGGACAAGGGGCCGAGGCCAACAACTATGGACGTACTAAGAGCTAACACCACATGGAGTAGGGAGGAAATAAACAGAGACGCCCTAAGAAGGTGGGCATTACAATTTGCGGGCCCAGACACAACGGACGAGGACATAAACGGAGACCAATGGCTGCAGTGGGAAAGGGGTGAAATGGAGAAAGCAGAACCACCAGAAAGCAGATGGGACAACCAAGGAAAAGGATACCCAGAGCCCCACAGGAAGCATAACAGAAACAATATGATCTACACAGATGGAAGCCAAAGAAAAGTCAAAAAGGAAAACGGGGAAGTCGAGGAAGTAACGGCGGCAGGTGTCTGGGACCCAAGAGGGGAACGGGCAATGAACCACATGCAAAGATGGGTCGGACGCTGCCAAACTGTTAACAGGGCGGAGCTCACTGCCATATATATGGCACTGACACTAGACTCAAACTCGGGAGAAGAAAAAGTCAGCATATGCACGGATAGTCTAACCTCCCTCTACCAAATACAAAACATGAAAAGAAGGCCGCACACGCTGGAAAGGCATGTACACAGGGACCTGCTGTGGAAAATAATGAAACAAATACAAATGCTAAATAAGGAAGGAACAAAAGTGGCCCTATATAAGGTTAAAGCGCATGTGGGAATACATGGGAATGAAATGGCGGACGAGGTGGCAAAAAGGGCCTGTGAAGAAGGGGAATACGGCCTCAACCACGACAACACGGATACAGTGATGCTACTGGCAATATGCGAGGCCACAGGTAGACAACTGGAAGGACACCAAGCAATACTCAACCATGTAACAAAAAAGGTGAGGGAGGCAAAAATGACGGGAAAAACAAACATAATACAAAGACTAAAAAGGAAACTAGAAACCGGGCCAGAAGAATGGGAGACCAAAAGACAACGCATTGAGAGGACGGAGGCAGAATACGCACAAAAAAACCGGGAGCCTACTGAAATAGAAACAGCCTGGGCAGACACCTGGCCCGACGAACCAGAATGGCAACAGGAACAGGAAGAGGAAATGGAACTCCAGAGGATGGAACGACAAGAGGAGGAGGCATTAATACAGGAGCAGCAAGTACAAACAGCACAACAAGCTAAACAAAAGAGGGGGCAAGGGCGAGAGAGCACACGGGGAGTAGAAATGAATAAGGAACAGGCATGGAAGACAAGAACAATACAGAAAGAGGAGGCATTAGAACAGGGAGAAAGACAAAAACGAAGAAGAACCCAAAGCCAGGCAGAACCCGACCAACCAGCCCTACGGGAAGCTGAAGGGCCGAGGGAAGCCCAAGGAGAAACTGCACAAGTGTCAACTCAGAAACTGATGCTACCGGAAACACAGAATGTGGACATGACAACACAGCAGGACACCGCAGCCGAGCTCAGAGAAATGGCCCAACAACAGGAGGAAGCACAGGAAGAATGGAGAGCACTCCAGGAAATGGTACAGGACCAGGAAGCAGCGCAAAAGGAAGTACACCAAGTGAAGGAATGGAGAAGGGCCTCGAGGGAAAAAATACTGACAGCAACACGAGAAAAGTCAGAAAAATACATGCAACACCTGAAAGGTGATAAAGCCATGCACAAGCTCTCCAATGAATACTGGAAGAAGGGAACAGAATGCTGAAATCTGTGTAGGCAGCCCTGACCGGGAGTCCCGGTGCAGGCCCCTATGACAGATTACTAGGTAGCCAACACTGGACCTGTGACTGACCGTAAGCCCGTACTGTGACACACCAAGGTGTCACAGGTAGCTAGGACCGTAGCCGTTCCGACTCTGTCACCGTTCGGGGTATATCTAGCTTAGGGTTTATTTATTATACGAGTTTATCTATATCAGTTTCACAGCACACACTATTATCTGTGAACTTGGATATTCCAGTAGGTCGTGGCCCCATCCACGCTTTATTCCACTAGCTATTTTGGCCATGATTGGCTAAAGGGCCGCTCGGAGAGGTGGTGCGCGTTTGCGCGTTTGGGTATTGTGTGAATTATGAGATGAGCAGCTTACGGTAAGCAGCTTTGGGCCGCAACTATGGGGTACCGGCTTGGGTTTGGATTACTCGTTGCAATGTCCGTTTTCGGTTCTGTGCATGCTTTGATCACGCTTGCTACCGAATTTTGGGCTGGTGGCCTTGGCACCTTTGACCTCGACGACATCCTCCTTTGCCCCTCGCTTGCATGGCTCGGTTGTTCCCTCCGTGTTTGTGACGTCTCGTTTTCATCACAGCGCTACCCAAACGTGCTGCAGCGTACCGCCTCCCCTCAGGCTTATCTGAGAATGGGTGTGACAACACGATCTAAGAAGTCCCTCACGAGGGACAGCGATATAGACGCCTCCTTACGGCTCATCGACGAGGTGCGGAACACTCCAACAGCTGCTACACCTGTGGTTCCCACTCCCAACCCTGCATCGAACGTGGACGCGGACGTGGCCGTCAGACGTTATTTGCAGGAGCAGTCCAAGTTGGTCGACGAGATTTACAAGGCGGCTTCTGGTGCGGGCGGAATCTCCGCGCATCTGTCCAGCAGCGAATATGACTCGCTGCTGCAGAAGATTACGGAGCTGAAGGAGCTGGTGCAGCGGCAGCACGGTGGGACCGCTCCGGTGGTACGGCAGCAGCGGGAGAGGGTTCAGCAGAAGCAGCAACAGCAGAAGTCCCCACATTATCCGCGGGGTTTCCGTGTAGGCACCCACAAGGCCCCGCCAGTGGGATTCGACCGCGATGAGCAGCGGGCGAAGCCATTCTGCGGAAAATGCAAAAAGGCGGGCAAAGGTGAGCACTATCACTTTTACCGCGACTGCCCGTTGGGTGGCCGTCAGCACCCGCCTAACTCTGCGGCGGCATTCTGCATCCCTATCGACGAGGAGGATGCGGACGGGGTGCACGCTCTGGCAATGTGTGCGGTGTTCCAGCACGCTGCGGATGATGGAGCGGAGGCCTTCGCACGTGCTGCGGCTGCGTACGGGCCTCCTGCGGTGCTTTCTGCGGGTGCGGTGGGCGGCATTGACGTCTCCGCCTACGGGTTCACCGTGGAGCAACAGCCGACTTCCGAGGGGGACTCCATTCTCCAACGACTCGACGATCTTGCTGCGGAGGTTCACTCCGCAGCCAATCCGCAGGTGCACTACACCCATGCCTCCTTCCCGCCTCCTGCCAACATTGGACAGGAGGCTTCGGCTCTGGTGTGTGAGTCCGCCGCAACGGTGGCCGCACCGGAGGAGCAGGTTCCGGCAGGTGGTGCGGCGGCATCGGCGTCCGCCGTGCCGGCCCCTGCTATGCCTGTCTTCCAGGGGAAGGATGCCGCACCCGAGCTACTGCAATCGGCGAAGTTGACCGCCACGGCGGACACGGACGGTGAATTTGCTGGGTTCGTTCAGACTGTCAACCACGCCGCCGTCCAACCCATTGACCTCACGGGTTACAACACCGACGACTATGAAGACCTTGCCGACGGCACATTCACGGTAAAGCCACGGGCTTCAGACGTCTCGGCAAATCTCTCATCTACACCTGCGACCCAGGCACCTAGCTCTGGTGGTGCTCTGGGTGACTGGCATGCCGGTGCTCCCCGCAGCTACGGCTGTGGAAAGCCTCCGTGGGGATTCCCTGCCCACGCTGGCTTGTGGGGAATGCCTTTTATGCTCTCCTTTATTCTCTTGATTTCTATCATGGGAGTGGGGACCGCCGCCTACACGGCGGCCAATGACGTCGGATCTGTGCAGGTATCGGGTCAGGCTGCTCCGCAGCCTGTGCTGTGCAGGGGGGACTTGTGCATCTACTCTGGTATCTCCGAGCTGGACCCCGTCACACTGGATGCGGTGCTGCACTCCCTGGGTGCTGCGGCAGTGCTACTGCCGCCTGACCCGCTGGAGGGCAGTGCTGCGGGCTGCTACGGTGGACATTGTGGTGACGGTGCTCCTCTGATCTTTGACCCCGAGTAGTTTTATTCCTGGTTCTGGCAGTGCACCACCTTCTGGTGGTGTGCTGAGATGTGCTTTGACCTCAACATGGTCTTCAATTGGCTTTTACTTTGACTCATTATATCCGTTAATCTGACTTGCTGGCGCCGTGTCTTTCAGTAGTTTAGCAGGACTTATGTGCCTGTGTGTTTTTGCACTTGTGCCGGCTAGAGGGTTTCCATTTGTGTATCAGAATTGCACAGTTGGTTTAGCAGTTAGGCTTGTCACCCTAGCTCCTGCCCTAACTTATTTGGTATCTCGGACTTGCCTGTCAGTCACCACCCACAGTGCTGGGGTGGTGTGCTGAAATCTGTGTAGGCAGCCCTGACCGGGAGTCCCGGTGCAGGCCCCTATGACAGATTACTAGGTAGCCAACACTGGACCTGTGACTGACCGTAAGCCCGTACTGTGACACACCAAGGTGTCACAGGTAGCTAGGACCGTAGCCGTTCCGACTCTGTCACCGTTCGGGGTATATCTAGCTTAGGGTTTATTTATTATACGAGTTTATCTATATCAGTTTCACAGCACACACTATTATCTGTGAACTTGGATATTCCAGTACAGAATACCTAAACGAGCATGACGTGACAGTCCTGCTAAGATGCCGGGCGAACAAACTACCAGCAGGACCATGCAAAAAGCAGCAAGGAGGGAGAAGGCCGCAAAAATGCAAATGCTGCGGGATGCCCAGACAAGTAAACGCGGGAGGATTCATACGCACAGCCCATGTGCTGGGAGGATGCACAGAGAGGGAGATAAAGAACATGGTAATAAGCAGGTCGGATGAGACCACCAAAATGATAGCGAAAGCAATTAGCAAAGGCAGGAAAGGAGGATGCGTAATAAGAACCCATGCGGGGAAAAAAGGGAAAGGAATGAACAACGGAAGGCCAATAGAAGACTTCC
Organism: Cymbomonas tetramitiformis; assembly: GCA_001247695.2. Lineage (NCBI taxonomy): Eukaryota > Viridiplantae > Chlorophyta > Pyramimonadophyceae > Pyramimonadales > Pyramimonadaceae > Cymbomonas > Cymbomonas tetramitiformis. The sequence goes on from LGRX02009000.1 coordinate 12,597, forward strand.
TCCTCACGAGGGGGCAATGCAGACTGGACGGACGAAACACACCGGCACCAGAGCACGGAAAGGACACCATACCACACTACGTGGACATAGTAATGCTTGAGGGAACTGAAAAGGGGAATGAGCAGCCTGGGTACACACACCAAAAGGCAATGACGGAAGCGGGCCACATACACCTGATAGAGGTAACATACACAGACGAAATGAGTTGGGAGGAAGCACTAAAGACGAAGTACACAAAATATACACCGCTAGTAAAGCTACTAGAATTATATGGCTACAAGGTAACGCTACACGTGATGGTATTCGGCAACACGGGAACGATATACGAACACACGGAGAAAATACTGACCAAACATTTAGGATTCGATAAACAAGAAGCCCTACACCTACTCGGGAAAATACATGACCTAGCGACAGGATTTGCAGTAAGCCTAAACAGACTATATAGAACAAAAGTAGACAAGGAACCAGACTAAGGGACAAAGAAGAAAGAGTCAAGGGGACTCACAAAGCCCCACACCCCGTCCAAGGGTGTCTCTTTTTCTTTTTTCTTTTTCTCACCCATGTGACCGCGTTCGTGTGATGTGTCCAATATACACTATCCAAGTCGTATTTTGACCCAATTATGATTAATATACATGCATACCTTGAGATCTATCACGTCTATGGTGGACGAAAAGGATCGATATACGATTGACCAAAAAATATGGAAGAGACACCCCGGTTTTGAAGCTTTGAAAAGCGTAGCAGTTCAAAATTTGGTTGGGGCATGCTATAAATGCATTAGCCCTAGGAGTATATATGATGGATTCTCGTCAAACCACGCACCATACTACTTAATATAGGTCCCATGTGGAAAGTATTCCTTGGTGTTGACTTGTAGAAAGCTCGTGGGGCGCCTAAATAAATTATTGAAAAAGTGATCCTTGTGGGAGGATCTAGAGCGTTCTAGGTCCTCCCACAAGGATCTCGGGATAGTAGCCACAAGACATGCCTATAAGTCCCCTGAGGGGTGGGGGGTGGAGGGGTGGGAGAACAGTGGGATGACAGCCCGTGGCTGGCACTCGCGAGAGGTCTACGCGACTGAGTAAAAAATGGTATCGATTTTCTGAAAAAACTGGACCGTCATAGAGATATACACAATACAGTACAGTGTCACATGTCACACTTACACTAGCATTATTTCATTTTCAGGATTTGCCATGCATCTTTATTTTTAATTTTATACCCAGGAAGACCTATTTGCAATAATCCTATAATCAATAATGCAAACCTAATTAAAATTATACTTGGCGGATCGATCTCAAAAAGAGATCTCCACTAGGCCATCTGACCGTAGGATCATGTGCGCGACAGTGCTTCGCTTTTTGCATCCCAACATGCCATGCCATCACGCGTGGGTGGCGTCGCGGTAAATGTACGCGACTGCAGTGGCACTGTCATCGTTAGCGTCTGGCGATCGTGAGATCGGAAATTCGTCCGTGTCGCCCGTTGGGATTCGCGCTTTGCTGATTAAGTAGAGCCCGAAGTAAGGTAAATTTGGCCAGGTTCCAAATCATAAGGAGCAGAGGTCCAAAAATCATACCCGATACCCATCGCATGATACCGAGCTTCCAGCTTGGAAGCTTGAAAAACAGAAGGGGATACTGTGACACCGGATTGCTGAACCCTAAAAGAAAAGGAATCTGTCAGTTCAAACTACTGGCAAGAGCTGCAAAACCTGAACCGTTTCGCATCTTATATAAGAAAGGCCGCATTCGATGAGAATATTGAATTTTGGGGTTTAGAAAGTGCTGTCTAGAAAGTGCTGTCTCTACCTGCTTTCTATGATGCAAGCGATTGGTGCGTACTTGTGCTGCAAACGATGTGAAGTCGAATATGGTGCGTTTCATATTCTATCAAGGCAAAAAGGTTTTCAGCAGGCACCACTGGCACCGTTTACACCTCTACGTGTATGCCACGAGTAAGCGCTTTCCATATGAAAGCATTTTATTCTAACGCATATTGCTGCATCTGTGACTCGCAAAAACCTTGGCGAGTTTCCACGCTCGTTTTTATGCTGACGTTTGCGTTCTCGTTTGGCGTGTTTGCGAAACTTCAGGATAAGGAAAGGATATTTTTTTGGCGCGCAATAACAACTGCAAATTTATTTGCTCGCTGCAACCTTGAAGTATTGCCGCTTAGTAGTTCTAACCTCGCTGTTTTTGGCGGCACGACATCGACAAAGGAAGACCTGGGCGCGATGAAAAACTACTTCAGGAAGTATCCGCACAGGAACCTTTTGGTTAAAAGTGATAAGTAGAGGCTGCTATCAGAACACCTTCCATGGGTTGGTTCACACGCAAGACTAAGGAAGTCGAAAAAGTCTCCTTGCACGTCGCAGCAGCATGGGGCAATGTAAAAGAGTTGAAGAAACGTTTGGAAACGGAGCCCATAGATCAGGAAAACGAGGTGAGATTTTTTTTGTCTTCTCTCAACCTGCATTGTACGTATTTCAGGATTTGAAAGTATATGGCAAAAAAGCGCTTCAGCTCTGTCTGTTGCGAGCATACGACACCTTCAGGCTTGCTTCGTCGAGTGAAGACCTCCCGCTTTGTGTGCGCTGGCTTTCCTGTCCAAGACTCAACAGAAGACGGAATCCTGGGAGCAGCTTTGCACTTTCAAGTTTCAGGAAAATGGCTTACCGCATTTTTGTGCTAGGCGGGATGGAAAATAAGGGCATTCTGTTCCTTTTGCTTCCATTTTCTCTAATTTACACCCGCTATGAAGAGACGACTTTTACGTCTTCTCCTGGCGGGTGGAAGGAACGGAAGGCATAACCGAAAAATCAGGAAATTGGTCTTCTGCTTGTGCCTTCGAGAAAGGACTGAGCCCTGTCTTCAGACCAACTCTTTGCTGGTCGTTTTGGAGCTCGCGGGAAACCCCAACCTGGCTGAACTGAGCAAACTTGGGCAAATCTGCCACAGGGTTAGTTCGCTATCACAAGCATCGTCTAAGCATCTGAAGAAAAAAAATCCACGTATCTAGTCAAGTCCCTCGAGACGCGTTCCATCAGACCTTTCCGAACAGACTTCCTTACAAATGCATTCGTCACGCAGGACGGGATTACGGCGTTGCATATGGCGGCAGCTGCAGGGCACTTGCAGTGCCTGCAGTGCTTACTGGATGCTGGGGCTAATGTTGCCGCAGTTGACCCGGTGCGTACCCGTCGCTCTTGCGAGAGCCCTTCTCCTCCTGCCAGCCGGGTTCTGTTGCATTCCAGTCTCTTCCTGGTTAAGACGACCTTATCAGTGGCGTTTCCGATTTTCAAAGGAATGACCGTCATTCCTGTCGCCTGACGGACCGTACGTTTGGTCACCCTGCACAGACACACGGCCTTCTGGACGTGTAAAAGGCATTGCCCTTTCTGTCCGTTTTCTGCCATTCTCCTGACTCGTAATTGCCTTCTTGCGGGTGCAGGCGGGCTGTACGCCGCTGCACTTCGCCGCGGGCGTGGGAAAGCAGTCCTGCGTCGAGGTGCTTGTGCACTACCACGCGCCTTTGCACGCAATCAATGCGGTGCGTTCTCCGCCCGATGTACTCGCTCCGGCTTTTGCAAACAACCCCTAACTGTCCGCTTGTACGAAGAACAAAACGGTTGGTAAAGCTATGCCAGGCGTTTTAGTGGAAGCTAGCGCGCAAAGAAGTCTATGCTGTTAGGAATCTTCTTCGGCTGCGCCGTTTAACTGTTAATTTGTTCTTGTCGATGATATTATACCCAAAAGCTTTCTACTGGCATTTTGGTAGCGGACGCCGCCTTCCCTTCCTCGCAGCTGTCGGTCCACTGACCCCAGCCCCCCATAATTCTACGAGCAAGCCACATCATGGAGGCCAAGCGTACCGATATCTAATAATCTATTCGGTTCTCATTCGACCTGCTTAGGTTGCCCCGCTGTCGGGAGTGTTCCCGATGGCAGTGTGGCTGAGATCGTTTGTTATGCTGGGTGTGAAGTACGGAGAGACTGCCTTGGACGTGGCGTGGCGCGCGGGCAAGGAAGCAGCAGCTATGTGGCTCGAGGCATCCGGAGCGAAGAGCGGTATGTGCCCGAACTCTGCTCGTCTTGAGGGACCTTGAGTAACAGACACGTGGAGGGCTCATAAGGTGGAGGAGTACAGACAGAGTCGAGAGGATATGATGCCTTTTGCGTAGGTGCGGAACTTGAGATGGGCGAAGAGGACGAAAACGAGCAACTGGAGGCTACCATTGATGAACTGGACCGCATCTTGTCGAAGGGTTTGGGCGAAGGGCGCTTAATCGATGAGCTCAAGGTGCCATTCTGCCATCAGAGGCTCTTGTTGTTCAATTCCTCTTTTGTTGTGTAATGAAGGGTCTTTCGTCACGTCTTTCACGTTTCACATTTTCGTTCGTAAAAAGTCATGTTCTTGGGTTCTAACACTTGGGGCTTTTCCTGACTCGACGAGAGAAGTATGTCTGTCCTCCAGAGCTGAGGGGATGCGGCGTGCGCTTGTTCGAGCGAGCAGGCATTCCGGAGCCAGCGGCTGAAAGAAGGCATTCATGTCAGTGACGAAGTCTTCGCGGAGCGGCTAAGGTGGCTGTCCCAGCTTCATCACGTCGTTTGTATGCACGATCGAGGGTGGCCAAACGCCTAGTGAAAGTGAGGGGTCGGGAAAACTCATTTGCGACATCGGCAACATGTGTAATTTATGGCAAGCTCCATCATCCACTTGGGTTTCGAATCTCTTTCCTCGGACGTGTGACCCCTGGCCGTGCGGGCTGTGCACCTGGCAACGTGGTGTTGGCTGATGTAGTGGCACGCGAAGCTGATCCTTTGTGTTCTATTGGGGCAATCCAGGAAAGTGGAAATGGAAATAGCTGGTCATGAAATGGTTGGGCACCCTGATGGAGACGATTACTTGTATGGAGGCACGCGGGTGTGTTTTCTCTCAACTGTACTCCTTACTGACTCTGCCAACTATTGTAATCCTGAGGGGCTCAGCCAACGAATGGTCGCCAAATTAATGGTGCCAGCTCCGGTCTGTCCCACTCCATGCCAGGCTTGGGTGCATGGAGAGCTGACTTTTGGCCCCCCAACACCTGACAGTGCTTGGTGTGTGCTTTCGCAAGGGCGCCGCGGAGCCCGAGGGCGACCCAGCTCATGCCGGCGACGCCGAGGCCAGTTCAGGAGAGATCCAGCAGGATGTTTTCGTACGCCTCGCCTCCACAGCTTCTGCTCCAAAGTATAATGTGCGGTTGTAGCCTCTGAGATGCCTCAAGGGCCATGCACTATTTCCCGGTTGGTTATTAATCCCTAATCAATGGATGCACTTTAATGCCCAAATACTGGAAAGGCATTCATGAGCCAGGTCCCTTGCAGCTTTGTGCGGGCGTGCCTTGTCCACGTGTCACACACCGATGCGTGGTGGCAGCTCGCAACGAAGGCATGGCGCTGCGGTCATGGCTTGGGCAGCAGCTGCGAGGGTGCGTGCAAGCCAGCTTTGGCGGAGAAAGTTCGTTGGGCTGGCGTGGCAGTCATGGACAGGGTCAGCGGGCTCAGTTGGGTGTGGGGGGTTTGTAGCATCCGCAAAGCCCCGGCAAACTTGACTAAGTGTCACTGAGATGTGCGCCATAGGCTTGGATTTCCTGCCGATTGCTTTGCCGAGGTTTAGGACAGAGGCACGCACTTGCAGCAGTCGTCCACCAAGCAACTTGCATGGAGCGAGGACAACATTGCAGATGTGTGGCGAGCGAGAAGTGCATTTTGGCGTGGCCAAATATGGATATTCGAAGCGCGGTTTCTGTTGGTGTCCTATCGGCTGTTTGGGGGTTCCTAGTCTTTCAGGTGACCGGCCTAAGCTAGAGGGCAGGTGCCTCGAGCGAGCCGACTGCTCTCATTTTAGGCGACTGCATCCGCTCCAGAGGGAGGCGGCCGTGTGAAAGGTCCCAAGCGGTCCAACCAAGTCTTTGGACACTTGATCTCGCTACACGTGGCTCCCCGCCCCCAGGAGGCTAAGCAGGGCGTCAGCCACGAACAACCTCCTCGCCTCATAGCTGCCAGTCCCTCACTCCACACACCTAATCGCTTGGGTGAGAGGGTGGTAAAAGAAGGTAAGATGGTGCGATTTGGCACCTGAGATCCGGCAAAGCGATGATCCAGCATGCCGTCTTCTGCTTCTCTTTGACCTTGAAAGGGAGTCCGCGACCGTGCGGCCCCGGTACGCGTAGGATGGCTGATGTCCAATCGAAACGTCTCAATCCGATGGTCCCATGGCGTGCCAGGGTTTCAGGCGATCTGGGGGCAGTTTAAGTGTTCAGGTGGAGGGGCAGATCATAGGTGCACCAACTTGGGCCTCATTCTGGGCCGTGCGATCAAACACGCACACTTGCACCTGAGGCCAACCTAGGGTTCTGGCTCCAAACAGAGAATTGTGGGCCTTAAGAGGCCAAATCTCCAAACCCTGACCCTAACCTCTTATCATGTACAAACCTGCATGAGATTCCTTCAGCCCCAAATGCGTGCATCGAGCAGCCTGATAGGACTCTGAAGGCCGTCTAGTTGCTGCGGCGCCAGCTGTCATAGCAACCGGCGCCTACTTTAGTGCAGGAAGTGCATGCTTTACAGCAACTGTTGGCACACTTTCTCCCAAAGTATCCAAGCGCCCAGAAAGGCGAAGATTCCAGATTGGTTGTCGTTGTAAATGATTAAATGTAGTCTTTCAACAGGTATGCTATAGCATGGGTGTTTTTCAATAGACATCCCACAGCATGGCTGTTGTCAATAGACATCCTATAGCATGGCTGTTGTTTTCCAGTAGGCCATCCTGTAGCATGGGTATTTTTCGATAGACATCCTTTCGATAGACGTCCTATAGCATGGGTGCTTTTCAATAGACGTCCTACAGCACGGGCGCTTTTCAATAGACGTCCTACAGCACGGGCGCTTTTCAATAAATATCCCATAGCATGGCTGTTTTTCAATAGACGCCCTATACCATGGGTGCTTTTCAATAGACGTCCTAGAAAAGAAACGAGTTGAAATAGACATCCTTCAGGTTTCGGGCTGTTGCATAGAGGGAGCCGAAGCCTCGATGGGTCTACGTATTCCCTAACGGTTAGGTTCTAAAGGAAACAGTTCTGGCTAGTGATGTGCTCGGATAACGCTTTCTAGTTCACAAATACTGTCAAAAGACATTCAGATGGCCGCTGTATCTTCCCTCCGTGGCTGATAACCCCACGGGCACGTGGCTCCTGCTCGAGGATGGCACCATGAACAACACGGGGACCAATACCAATTACCAGCGAGCAAACTAGAGCACTAGGATCTATCAGTGTAGTCTGTCTCGATGCCGCGGCAACTCAAAAGGATCCCGGCTGTTGATCCTCCATACACCGCTGCCTGCTTCAAGGTGGAAGCAGGTTGGCCACCCAGGTGCTGTTGCCGGAGAGAGATGAATCCCGCAGAGTGTACCAGGTTCTACGATGCTCCACGTCTGCTATTCCCGCTGTGGGAAGAGGAGCAGCACGATCGCTTTAAAAAACAGTATAAAAAACAGTAAGGAATACGATGTCCTATAGCACAGATGCTTGTCAATAGATGTCCTATAGCATGGGTGCTTTTCAATAGAGATCTTACAGCATGGGTGTTCCTCGATAGAGATCCTATAGCATGGATGCGTTTCAATTGGTGTCCTAGAGCATGGACGCTTTTCAATAGACGTCCTAGAGCATGGACGCTTGTTTTATACCACCAACCTTGACCGACATAATAACCAGATGAGTATTCTGCCTTTGAGCTCGATGTTGCATGTCCGTGCAAATTTGCCTCGAGTCTGAGATCTGATCCGATGACGGGGTCACATTAAAAGCTTGTGGCCGCGGCGGTGCAGGAGATGGCGCGCCAGAAGGCGGAGCAGCAGAAGCAGCGCAAGAGCAGAGAGCAGGTGCTCTGAATTCTCCCCACCAATCGGAACCCAGGCAACTGCACAGTGATCCAACCGCAGGTTGATGGTGAATGCAGCCCTTGCAGCTGACGCCACTGGGGCTGCAGGGACTCTCCTTGGATGGCACGTCCGAGGAGCCGCCCCTGTCTGAGGGGGAGCAGCTCTCGGAGGAGCAAGGCAGGGCAGAGGAGGCGCGGCGCATCGAGGCCGAGCTGCAGGCGAGTGCCGAGGCTGCTGCGGAGGCAGAGAGGCAACGCCAACATCAGCAGATGGAGGCGGAGCGGCTGGAGGCGGTGCGGGTGGAAGCGGTGCGGAAAGAGGCGGAGAGATTGGAGGCGGAGCGGCTGGAAGCGGAGCTGTTGAAGGCGGGTGTCGGTAGCGGGAAGTGAAAGAGGCTGAGAGATTGAAGGAGCGGCTGGAGGCGGAGCGGCGTTGGAGGCGGGCACGGGCGGTGCGGAAAGAGGCGGAGCAGCTGGAAGCGGAGCGGGTAGAAGCGGAGCGGCTGGAGGTGGAGCGAAAGGTGGTGGAGCGACTGGAGGCGGAGCGGTTGGAAGCGGAGCGGGTAAAAGCGGAGCGGATGGAGGCGGAGCGGCGGCAACAGATTAGGGAAGAAAAGCAACGTGCAATGGAGGATCAGCGGCAGGCCGCGATTGAGGCAGCGCAGATGGAAGAGCTGAAGCAGGCCCAGCGCCTCATTGTGCGCGCTCCGCCCCCTAACCCACCCGGCAGCCCCCAGGCTTGCACCGAGCAATTTGGTGGAGCCACTTTTCGCCACCCTCTCCTGAACCTGAGGCAAACGCCTCTCGAAGGTTTGCCCCACAGTGCACTCCCTTCCCCTGGCCTAGGCTGCGGCGCCCAATGCCTCTCACAAGGGGGCTTGGAGGGGGCGTGCTGGGCAGGATGAGGCGGAGGAGAAGAAGCGGCGCGAGGAAGAGCGGGAGGCGCGCCTGAGGGAGGAGGCGCGCCTGGAGATGGAGGCGCTGGCTGAGGAGTCCCGGCGTGAGGCGGAGCAGCGCCATCACGCCGCCGAGGAGCTCGCTGCAGCACAGGTGCGCCCCCCCTAGCTTGCCGTCCTGGGGGCAGGGTCGGGGCATGTGCACGAGGTCGAGTGCCGCGGTCCCCCGCCCGGGCGCCACCTTCACATGAGGCAACGGAAGCCCCGCATCGCGTGCTGGAGGCGCTCCAGCACGCCACGTGTTGCCTTGGTGCACGCTGGGCAGAGCCCACCACGGTGATTCAGTCGGGAGGCGGCTTTCGCTCGGGACCTGATTGAGGGCATCAAGAAGGAGGCGCACCTGTGCCCCACACCGTAGTGCTTCAACCACCACCACCACCACAATGACAATCTCGAATCACCCGCTCACCTCCCGCCGCCCTACTGCATGCATGGCTGCCGCGTGCACCCTGCATTCACCTCTTTTTCCGCGCGCGATGTCGGCGTTGCATACATTGTTCCACGGCGTGTTTATGACGCGACAGGGTACGCATGGATATGTCAGCTATACTGTCATCCGCTGCGTCTTCACTTGAGTGTGGCAATCGCACCGCTGCTGTGGACACCTCTGCAGCCTGCCATTGGCGCTGCGTCTGATTGGCTGAGAGTTTGGACCTCTCAGGAGAAACATGGTGGGTGGACCGGTGTGCAGGCGGCCGCACAGGAGGCGGCACAAGTGCGTCCGACTCAGGTGTTGCGGCAGGAGGACCTGACGCCCGCGCAGTCCCTGCTCCTGCGCAAAGGGCTGGCGCCAGCTCCAGGGTTGTTGGCACCCCACCAGGGCTCGGTGGCCATGCCCCCTGGCCCCTCGCCACCACCCGTCGAGATCAAGCCCCCTATGGCGAACCCCCTTGCCCCCTATACGGGGGGCCTGAAGCAGCCACAGCCTAGCACCGTTCCGCTCCCGCAGGTCAGGCCTCGCTCTGTCCTGCTGCCCAGCCCATCACACCTCGCCACCTCGTCACACCTCATCATCACTCGCTGCCACGTCGGAGTGCTACTTGTTGTCCGGCTCACTGTTGCGCGACTGCTGGAAGGCCGGCTTCGGGTTTGGATCGGGGGCTTCCCTCCTGCTCTCACCTCTCTCCATCTTCCCTCGGGCCCTGCCCTCCCCTGCCTGCCTCATACCCTCCCCTTCTCTCAACCCCTCCCCTCATCTTATCTCCTGGCACCACCTTTTCCACTCCCTCTCGGCCTGGGGCTCTGGCGTAGAGCCTCGGAGCTGCTGCTGGTCTCGGCCTGGGGCTCTGGCGTGGAGCCTCGGAGCTGCGGCTGGTCTCGGCCTGAGGCTCTGGCGTAGAGCCTCGGAGCTGCTGCTGGTCTCGGCCCCGGAAGTAGGCGCACGCTCGCCCCGGGCTGAGGGATGGACGAGAATCACCCGTAGCAGCATGGGCTGAGGTAAGAAAGAAGGATGGCCGCGTTTAGAGGAAGAAAGGGCTCAGATATGACAATTAGATATGACACTTAGATATGACTGGCACGAGGGAGGCTCGGTTCGACCCCGACCCACAACGCAGTGGCGCACCAGGGGGGGACAGCGGAAGCTCGCATCATCGGGCTCCTAAGTCCCACCGGTCCATAGAGGGCCCAAAATGATTTGTCCCCCTGCACCCTCCACCCTCCACCTCCACCTCCACCCTCCACCCTCCACCCTCCACCCTCCACCCTCCACCCTCCACCTCTCCAACCTCCACCCTCCACCCTCCACCCTCCACCCTCCACCCTCCCCACCCTCCACCTACCACCTGCACCCCTCCACCCTCCACCCTCCACCCTCCACCCTCCACCCTCCACCCTCCACCCCTCCACCCTCCACCCTGCACCCTGCACCCTGCACCCTGCACTCTGGGTTCTGGGTTCTGGGTTCTGGGGGAGGAAGGGGCAAACCCGGAAGGTGGTGGCTGAACAAGAGGAGGGCGCACCGCCGGCAGGAGCGGGAGTGGGACATGGATCCGGAGGAGAGCATGCGGCCGAGCCAGAGCCGCCGAGGGAAGCGCAGCGACGGCGCGGAGGGCAAAACCTTGGGCGCCTCCGTGGCTTCGGAGGATGCGACCAGCGGCAGCGCCCAGGGTGCGTGAGCTTCGCCTCACAGACAACCCTGAACCACACAAACCCGAAGGACACTGCGCCCAGCTGCCTGAGCTTCTAGGGCAGGCGACCGCGGGCAGCGCGAGCTCCTGCGCGCTGCCCTGCTTCATTTGGAGGCGCCTCGCAAACGCGGCGGGCGAGCTTTGTTGGCCGAACGAGTGCTGTCGCGAGAGCTCGCGCTGCAGCGATAGTTCGAGGTGAGACGTGCTCGATGCGCCACAAGTGGGCGGGGTACCCACGGGGTCCTCGCGGGGATATTCGGGCGGCGCAGGTAAGCGGAGCAAGGATTGGGGACGGGAGGCATCCGGGAGCAGCGGCCCGGAGGGTGCCAGCCAGTCGGGGCGCGCCTTTGATGAGCCAGGCGCCGCGGCTGCTGCCGACATCGCAGAGAACGAGGCTGCGCAGCGGGCCGAGCGCCGCCGTGAGAGGAAGCGCCGCGAGCTGGCAGCAGCCGCTGAGGTGCAGGCACAAGCACAACCACAGGTGCCATACCCTGCCACTGCCCCAGAGCTCTCATCCGCGTGTACTGACTTCCACGCGTAGTGCCACGTGGACTTGATCCTTCGCCTCACCGCACCTCGATGGCTGCTTCTTCTCTAGGCGAAGACGTGGGCGGTGGGAGGGCAAGCCATGGCCTTGACGGAGCGGCGAGGCGTGGACAGGGCGTGTACGGCGGCGCGGGGCCTGCGAATGGGGCGGCCTTCAACGCGGACTGGACTGGTGCAGTTGGCCCCCCTTTTACCTGCAGCTTCTCATGCGCACTGCCTCCTGTGACGTTCCGCGTGCTGCCTCCTGTGACGTTCCGCGTGCTGCCTCCTGTGATGTTCCGCGTGCTGCCGCGGCTCCGGCGCGAGTCTGAAGTGGCAGGAAGGTGGAGGGATGGGGAAGTGCGCCGTGCAGGGCACGCGCCTAGCAGCAGCCTGGAGAGCGCTGGCGGGACCAGCGATGCCAGCAGACCTCGGCGGACGGAGGGCGGGCAGGATGGCGATGCGGGGCAAGGGGAGGCGGCCTCGGCTGTGGAGAGGGAAGCGGCGCGCAAAGCCGAGCGCCGGCGCGAGAAGAAACGTCGAGAGGCCGCCGCCGCCGCCGAGGCGCAAGCTCAGGCACAGGCGCAAGCTCACGCTCAAGCTGAAGCTGAAGCACGAGCTGAAGCTGAAGCACGAGCTGAAGCTGAAGCACGAGCTGAAGCTGAGGCTCGGGCTCAAGCTGAGGCTCGGGCTCAAGCTGAGGCTCGGGTTCGGGCTCAGGCGCAAGCTCAGCCATCAGGGCGGCAGGATGTAAGTGAGGAGAAGCGGGGAGCGGATGGTGGGTCAGAGGAACGGGAGGCTAAGCTGCAGCGGCGGCGGGAGCGGGAGGAGCGTAAGGCCATGAAGCTCAAGGTGCGGCGCTGCTGGGTGCGGGGGCAGGCGTAGGTGGTGCGCGGCCATGTGCTGTGAGGCAAGGCGCCCGATGTGAGGTGGCAGGGAGGGAAGGAGGGAAGGAGGGGTTGGGCATGGAATTCAGGGTGGGGGGCGGGAAGTATTGTATGGTTTCAGGAGAAGGAGGAGAGGCACGAGCTGCGGCGCCAAGCCAAGCAGCAACAGCAGCAGCAGCAACAGCAGCAGCAGCAACAGCAACAGGTGCAGCAGCAACAGCAGCAGGTGCAACAGGTGCAACAGGTGCAGCAGCAGCAGCAGCAGCAGCAACAGCAACAGCAACAGGTGCAGCAGCAGCAGCAGCAGGTGCAACAGCAGCAGCAGGTGCAACAGCAGCAGCAGCAGCAGCAGCAGCAGCAGCAGCAGGTGCAACAGCAGCAGCAGCAGCAGCCAAAGCAGGCGCATGGTGCCGTGAAGGAGGCGCCTCGAGCAGGGAAGAGGAGCATCGCCGAGGGAGGCAAAGTAGATGGGCAGAAGCCGGGCGAAGGGGCGATCAGCGGCGGAACGTTGGAGGGCAAAGGCGGCAAGACGAAGGGCGCGGCGGCCAACCACAGCACCACAGGCCTGAGATCTGGAGTAGTGCAGGGGGGGAGTGACGGAGCAACCAAAGTCAGCGAGGCTCGGGGGATTCGAGGGGGGCCCTCGTCGCAGCCTGCAGCGCAGCGCCGTGTGGAGCAGGTGGCCGCGATCAATGACCACCTGGAGCAGTCGTACGAGGTGAGAGGGTGGGGAGGCTGATCTGCTCACGTGTGACCTGCAAGTCAAGGCCAGATCGGCAATTGCCACCTTCGGCAAGCGCAGTGTCGCGGATGTTTGCTCGGCAGGGTTGCCGTCATTTTCGCGGGGCTGTGTGTCCGGGTTGAGAAGCGCTCCATGCCTCTTGCACCTCCCAGGCCGCCCTGTCAGACCTCACCCTGGATGACTCTTTCGATGCCTCGCCGGAGCGCGTGTCTTTGCCCCCCGTGAGAGCAAGCTCCGCTGTTCTCCGCAGGATGAGGAGTTCGAGATGATCGAGTCCGATGATGACCTGCCGATGCCGAATCACAGGCGGCCGGTCCCATCGGCATCCTCCCCGATGCAGATTGTTGGGGGCGGCAAGGACAGAGAGGCTTCGCGCCTCGATGAGGGCTGGGCCGTGGATGACCGAGACGATGGGGTATCCGATGACGAGGAGTTTGGCGAGATCGTGGTTTCCCGGCCGGCGGAGCTCCGAATGAGACCGGCTAAGCCGCTTGACCACTCCCCTGAGGTAGCCCGCATCGCCAACACCCCTAACCGATCCCCCAGTGGCTCC
>LGRX02009000.1:27213-62417 GCA_001247695.2 Cymbomonas tetramitiformis
CCCCTAACCAATCGCCCATTGCCTCCCCTAACCAATCGCCCATTGCCTCCCCTAACCAATCCCTCATTGGCTCGGCACCAGAGACGGCGCGCCCTTGTCACTGGGGTGCAGCCACTCAGGGTCACCTCAGTTTCTCACCCGCGGCCTTCCTGCACATTGGCCTAAAGCAAGGGGCCACGCGGGCGAGGGCGCGGGGGTGCGTGTAGCAGGGAAGCCCTCAGTATTCTCCTATGGCGGCGCGAATGAGGGCGCCTGGAACCCCCTCACGCGGGTTAAAGCCACGTGTCAACGTCTCCACTGCAGGTCCGCGCCGCACTTTCCACGCTACCCTAGACCGCCTCCTGGCCATGCAGGAAGGAGCGTCTCCCGTCGGAGAGGTGCTCGCGGCTGCGGGGAACCGCTGGCGCTCTTAGACACCACGCAATGACGACGGCTGTTTCGATTCCTGTTCCCATGCTCTTCTTGTCGGGTGTGGTGCAAGGGTGCCGGGTGGTGTGGCGCAAGGGTGCCGGGTGGTGTGGGGCTCGATTTGAGGGTGCCGGGTGTTGTGGGGCTCGATTTGAGGGCCGGATGGTGTGGGGCTCCATTTGAGGTGCCGGGTGGTGTGGGGCTCGGTTTGAGGTGCCGGGTGTTGTGGGGCTCGATTCGAGGTGCCGGATGGTGTGGGACCGATTTGAGGTGCGGGTGTTGTGGGCTCGGGGGGGTGCCGGGTGGTGTGGGGCTCGATTTGAGGTGCGGGTGTTGTGGGGATCGGTGAGGTGCCGGGTGTTGTGGGGCTCGATTTGAGGGGGCCGGGTGGCGAGGCTCTTCTGCGGCGTTTTATCTGTGCGGAGGACCTGGATGCTTGTTCCTGATGGGCGCGCAGCCGGGAGGCTGACAGGCATGGCAGCACCGCTCAAGGGGAGCACGACGCCGAGGAGCCCGCAACTCAGCTTTTCTCCCCTGGCAGCGTCGCACAACATGGCAATGGGCAGCCCCTCGTCCATGCGAGCCGCGGTGGCGCTGGGGGCGCAGTCGTGGGATGTGGGTGACCGGGCAGCTGCGGGCTCCTTCATGATGACGCAACAGGAGGACACCAGTCACAACGACGATGTCTGGGTGAGGCCCTCCCCCCCCCCACTCTTCTCTCTGCACCACCCCCTGCCCGCCCCTCCACACTCCTAGCGCCTTGGGAGGAATCCCGGCAGGCAATCACACAGGTTCGGCACCCCGTAGCCCGAGGGGGAGGGCAGGAAATGCGAGGAAGGCGGCTGGTCTCTGAGCGAGCAACTGTCATAGTGCTGCGATTGTTTGAACTGGAAAACAAAGTGAGCTGGCGTGTCCCAAACGCTGGCCCCTAACGCGAGCGATTCCATCGTTGGTTTTTATCTCGAGCCTCCATACATGGTTTCTGCTCTCAAATCAACGGCAGGAAATCACTCCATGAGCTCCAGCGTTAGGCTCTGCTGCACTGCGATTCGGGCGTTTGTGGAAATGTGTGCGTGTGGTGGTGGGGGGAGGGCGTGCAGGGCGGGCAGCCCGGGATGTCCTTCAGTCCGCGGGTCTCCGACTCGCGCAGCCCTGCGGCCGGCGTGCGCAGCATGCGCGTATCGAAGAGCACAGCCGTCGTCCAGCGGAAGGGTCTGGACCAGTCTCAGGAGCAGCCGGGGGGGCTGGCAGATGGCCCCCTCTCACGTCCTGTGGCGAACACCATGGAGGTGGCCTTCACCCTTCGCTCATCCGCCGCACCCCCCCCCCTTGCTGGGCTACCTGGATGCCCGGCGGGCCGTAGCATGCCTTGCCACCTGCAAAGGTGCTCATGGCGGTGGGGAGAGATCCTCAATCAAAGCGTCCGGATTCGCGGAAGGTTGGGAAGTAACCCATCTGAGCGACTTCTGGAAATGCTTCCATCTTGCGGCTCAATGGACGGATGGAACAGCTTGAGCTTTAACGGGCGCATGCGATCTCTTGCCTGCGGATGAGCTTCCTGTGGTGACGGATCCAACGGCGTATTGCCTAAACCCTGAAGCCTGAAACCCCCTCGAACTTTAAATGCACTGTGTAGGTATGCCTATCCTTATCCTCGAACCGATTTCTGGGGCACCATATAACCGCAGAAGGTCAGCTGCACGATGTACTTACACCCGGGGATCACAGAACTCGGTACACACTTCGGGACACGTATCCAGATTTTGCAGAGCTCAGAAGTGGAGAACGGGTCCCCCTAAGCCTCACTGCGCCACCTACTGATCCAGCATGCCCATCCGCTGAGAGCAGAGGCGAGTCCGTGTCTGAGGTATACTGGGGGTTGTGAGCGCTGGTGGGGGCGAGTCCGTGTCTGAGGTATACTGGGGTTGTGAGCGCTGGTGGGGGCAAGTCCGTGTCTGAGGTAGCTCGGGGTTGTGAGCGCTGGTGGGGGGAGTCCGTGTCTGAGGTATACTGGGGTTGTGAGCTGGTGGGGGCGAGTCCGTGTCTGAGTATACTGGGGTTGTGAGCGCTGGTGGGGGCGAGTCCGTGTCTGAGGTGTACTGGGGGTTGTGAGCGCTGGTGGCGGCGAGTCCGTGTCTGAGGTATACTGGGGGTTGTGAGCGCTGGTGGGGTCGGATATGTCTCCGCAGGTGCACACAGCGCCACAATCAGAGGGAATGGAGGGTATGGGGAGACCCTCGTCAAGAGCAGGGCTCGCAGGACCCAAGAAGGCCGCTGGCCGTAAAGTCCCCACTTCCAACTCCACCCCCAAGTGCGGTTAACCTCCCACCCTTGTCCCCCTCCGGGCCGCCACCATGCCTCTCTCGCCGCCATCCACCCAGCGCTTCTTGACGGCGTGTAAATCCGACTGCCACGTAGATCCGCTGCCACACAAATTCCATCTCCGTGCCCGAAATTGTGTACTGATCGTTGAAGTAACTCCGAGGGCGAGCCATGGGAGCTACAGATCTGGGCTCGGGGCCCTTCATGAGGCCCTTCGGAGGGGTCATACACCGCACAGAGGATGCACCGCGCTGAGGACGGGGTGACTGATGCCGCGCAGCGGACGCAAAGGGTGGTTCAAGAAGACAGTGTCCACGGCTCTCAGCAGCATGTTCAGCTCCAGCGTTAAGAATGACAGCGCGCCCGTCAACTCGATGATGGTGATAGCTTTGCCCCCCATGCCCCATCCGGCCAGCCCCTGCCCTATGTATATATACATATATATATATGTATAGATACCCGGCCAGCTCATGCACTATATAGAGATATCTCTACGCTTCCCTGCTCCCTTCGCAGGCCTCTCTCTTCCCTGATGCACTGGCGCCCCCTGCCGCCGCCAGCGCCCTTCTTGGGTCTCCGAAGCCCTGCTCCGCAGACGTTCAAGAAGGGCGGGGAATTGTGGATCCTACGTGGAGGGTGTGCAGTCGCCCCCGTTCCAAAGCTAGAGCGGAACTTGACACGGCCGCGCCGCCACCTGGCTCCTCGGCCCCGGGCAGGAAGTGGCGTGGAACGCGGTCGGTCCTCCGTTGGACCTCGAGGCGACCTCGGGCGACCACGGAGCACTGCGGAGCGGCCCCCGCGGCCTGTGCGGCTTGCACGCGTCCACCTCGGCATCGCGGCGGGGATGTGCGTGAGCTGACCAACGCTGGGGACGTGAGTGTCGTAGGTGGTAGACCAGCCGGCGACTACGCTCTACCGTACTGACAATCACGCCCCTCCGAAGCCTGCTCAGCAACCCGTCACGCCGCCCCCTCCGAAGCCTGCTCAGCAACCCGTCACGCCGCCCCCTCCGAAGCCTGCTCAGCAACCCGTCACGCCGCCCCCTCCGAAGCCTGCTCAGCAACCCGTCACGCCGCCCCCTCCGAAGCCATCGCCAGACCCGAAGGCCGCCTCCGCTTCCGCCCCTACCCAGCCACCAGCTGCAGCCCCTGTCTCAGCGTCCACTCCTCAAACTCTACCGCCATCCAACGCTTCGCCGCCATCCCAAACACAGGCGCGTGCTGCATCACCTGACCTCGTGACTCGCCCGCCGCCCGGCCCCCAAGCCCCACCGCGCAGTGCCGTACGGTCCATTGTTCTGACGCTGCTCACCTGTCGTCCACCCAGCGCACGAGTGGCTTTGAGGGAGGAGGTGGTGCATGGGGGAAAACTGTGGCTGTGGATTGGACTGGGTGTTGTTTCAGGATGGCTTCGGGTTTGACCTCCGGCCGGTCAGGGGTGAGGCAGCCGGGCCTGGCACTCCTGCTACGCCGCAAGTCTTAGGACTGGACAGCCTGTGGGGGGAGATGGAGGAGCAAGAGTCCAAGGTAGGTGGCGGAGCATACCCATCCTGTGATATATGCACACGTTACATAGCTGCGAGACCGGGCCGGTCTTCTCCTCGGTTGAGTATCTAGGATACTCTTAAGGCGAGGCTCCGCGCGTCCGCCTCCGTGCGCTCCCGGCGCTCGGCGACCAACAAGCGAAGCAGCTTTGAAATGCCGCTGGCGTTCAGCCGGGACACCACTCCGCCGTACAGCACCAATCGGTTACAACAGGACGCGCACAAGTTGTAAGAATGTGCACCAGCCCTATGGCGCAAGGGTTCGGCAGAGCGCACTGCGTATCCGCGTGCGGTCGAGCAGTACAAGCTCGTGGGGAGAGGCCTTGATATCGTAACGAGTATGGCAGGAGACATAGTCCTCGTCCAAGAGTCGTGCTCCGATAAGAGGGGAACCTGCTATGGCAAAGCCGGTGTCTTCAACAAAAATCTTGTATCTAGGTATCTATGCGGCTGGATGCGGTCCGCGCTACCACCAGGGCGGTGTATGTGTGGCAGACGCCCTGCACGTGGCAGGCCTGGCATGTGCTGTTTTGGGAGTTCACCGTGCCTAGTGTTTGCTGGCTAATCAGGAACACGAGGAGGCGGAAGCTGCAAGAAATAAGGTGCGACGGGTTACAGCGTGAATTCTCCACAAGATGATGCAAAGCTTGCCATATTGTGTGGCCTGACGCCTCCACGATGAGCTTGCTTGTAATCTCAAGAGTCAGGCTGCGAGATTGTGTGTGGATGATGCTGACTGTGCGCGTACCCTAGAGACGGATATACGTTGTGAATGCCGCGATTTATATGCTGGCGCGCACATTCGCATCATCCCAGGATAAGCCCCCACCGTGGAGCGCATGGATATGACCACCTGCCGCAGGGTTACAGTAGCATGCAACGAATATGCCTCATGAAGGGGTGCCACAAGGGGGGAGGGGGAGGGGGGAGTGTAGGCTGCTGACGACCAAGTGGCATGGAAGGAATCTGTGATACCAAAGCCTGTCGATCCAAAGGCGCTGGTGCCATGCCCGGGCTGTGGCAAGCGGATGGATCAGACTGCCCTGTGGGAGCATGACAAGGTGCGCACTCGGGCATATGCGGCTTGCAGGCCAGTCGAAGCCCCAGATAAACGAGAGCCCACAAATATGTTGCACTATATGCCTTACCCAGGGACAAGTGTACAACGATAACAATTAATATATGTGTATATATATACGCACGCAATTATTCAGAATAGATTCAGTCGCACAGTAGCACTCATTACTCGCAAGGACTCCAGGTCCAGAAGATACATTTTCATTCCACACCAAGTCTGAGAGGCAAGACTAACTTCCTCTCGCTAGTATCTCTCACCTCGCTTCTAGCTATTATTTTCCCCAATTGTCCGTCATCTAAATGTCAGATTCGCTCGCTTGTTGCCTGAACACTTTGCTCACGAGACAATTCTTTCTGAAGCTGTCCATGCATTTATTCCATTCAGACTCCCTTTTCCAGGGGTCTGGGTACCGCTGTGCCATCTAGCACAACAAGAAACTATAGCATGTGCTTTGAGAGGGAATTTCAAGGGTGTGTGGAGAGCAAGGCCAAGATTGTATTTATGTGTATAAGAATGAGATGTTCTCTGACGAAGGGGAAGGTTAGAGAACGGAGTGAGAGATAAGGAAGAGATGGTGTACAAATGTGATGAATGTTGTTTAAGAAGGTTGCACAAAATGTGCATGCTAGGAATGTGTGGAGTGCTCTGATCAGTCATGGTCTGCGAACATGCGATCCTTTGGAATTGCCTGGGAAGGACTGATTAAAGGAGTGTGAGCATTCTCCTTTTGCATGATGCCACATCGCGGGAGATGCCATGCGATGGGTACCGCCACCATCAGCATTGCAATCATTCTCTTGCTAGGGTGCGCTGCCACATTCAAGGGAATTCAAGAGAACGGGTACACGCAGTGTAGTATCTTGCATTGTATCTTCTCATGTGGTTTCACTGAAGGTTGGTGTTTGTGTTTATAGATGACGAATTGCTTCATGAAAAACCTTGTGCTGAAATAGTGCCGGCAAGCCGTTGACATAGCGGCTGAGATCAAGCTAGATTCACTGTAAATGAAATATTAATGGAATGTCACCAACTGCTTATCGTCCATCGCTCTCTCTCTTTAATATAAGCCACAGTGTAGTGCGATGTCATGGTGATGTTGTTATCAAATTTTCTAGAATGCAGGCGAGCTTGGCCATTAAGCCAGAAGCTACCACCGCACTTTTTACTCTAGGCTGCTCAACATTACACCCCCACATACTTAGCATTAGTTATAAATTCACGAGTGCGCGTATTGTTAGATGTGAGATCGTCTAAACTCCAAAGGCTTACTTTGATTATGCATGGTGTGAGATTCCCCACATCGAGAGTCGGCCGGTGGGTAGTTTTGAGTTTGTGCATATTCAAACACAAGCCCAGAAGGCATTATGTCGTCGGCTATTTATTTCGTGCATGCTTCGCCTTGGGGGGTATCATTACACCCCTCCCCCCCCCCCATTACATATAAAGGCTAGCCTGTACTACCTGTAAGGCCCTGTACTCCCTGTAAGCTCCTGTAGTTAACCTCGATCTCAAAATTTTGATTCATGGTCTCAAATGTTTCGGATTCTGGGTCTACCCCGGGTCTTAGACCGGTCTATGAAAACTCCTAAACTGAAATTTGATTCTTGATTTCTGAAAATAATTTCAGAAAATATATCCCCTTGCTACTACTATAGTTACTCCCCTTGATACACCGTTTCGCGGGCGACGCTCATTGCGGTCGCTGTCGACAAGGGGAGTAACTACAGGAGTAGTGTAGCAGGGGAAGCAACCAAATCGATTTCACAGGTTAAGGAAAGCCTCGACATCGGCTCACTTGTTCCGCGTGAGTGAACACTGCGGAAAACATAAAAAATGAGATGGAATGCAAGTAGGCGTAGATTAAAAAAGATGATATAACGATAACTATAGCGTGTTAACACTTAAACGACAGCAACTCGTACTGATTAGCTGATATTCAGAACGCAAATACCGAACTTTACTAAAACTGGCGTAACTTTCATTTTACTTGTCGTGTCGGGTTGATACTTCTTGCACGTTAAACTAATAAATACAATTCGCCAACACTTACCTCACAATTACCGGCAACACGTATGGCTGTTTATCGGCACATGCCGGCTATAGCCGGCTAAAACGGCGATATCCAATAGTATGGCATGCACTCCCTACGCCGGCCTGAACCGGCATATTGTGTTCAAGTACGACCGCGGTTGGCCTTGTGAATACTTGAAATGTATAACATTGCGTTTATTCGGTGCTCATAACGTTCAATAGAATATAATTTAACATAATTTGCAGTTCCAGAGAAATCGCTCCCCTTTGAGCCGATGCCATGGGTGCGATTTTGAGCTAAAACGCTTAGGGGGCGTTGAGATGGGCCCGGGGACGTGTCTAGTCCCCGTAGCCATGGTATCTCCAAATGGAGATACCATGTGTGCCTCGACAAATTGCCGAACATGCATTTGGTGTGTACCAGGCACACTCGTGATCATTTATTCGTATTTCTTTTCTTATTTTTCTTTTATCTTCTTTCTTTTCTTTTTATAATTTCTACTATTTTGGGTGTTGTATTGATACTTCGACCTCATACTCCACTTTATCTGGGCAGGATGTATTGCGGCTCTTCGGCCTAATATTACGAGCTACTTTTACCGATATATATGAGTGTTACTTCGGCCTATCTCATAATATATTTATGTCCAGTCTTGGCATTGCAACCTAATCCTGACACGTAACACTTCTCTTGGTCACCACTAATTGTATGAGGGCAACTTTCCCAAGTTCCCTTTTCAACATGTTGCCCTTTCAGCAATCACTGGTATTTTTACACTGTCATCTGCCATCGACCAATCACGAAGCAACATATGCATGATTCCGTTGCCCTCCACCACACACACACACACACACATATATCGTTTTTTACAGCAAGGCACCATGCCGGGTTGTGAGCGTATTTTGACGCTTGACGCAGTGTTGACACCTAAAATGCGAATTGGTTCATTCAGTATGTTAATCCGGTTTTTTGCATACCCATCACGATTGTGTACGTTACTCTCACTTGCGGCGCTTGTATGCGGCCCATGACATATCCCCATCATCTAGACACGTCCCCCGACCCACTCCAAGGTCTCATGCACCCTAGATCTCGGAATATCGCCGATGATATGCCCGAGAAGCTCTGGAATTTCTCTGGTCACTGCTCATTTCGTATGGTGACATATGACCCGGCACCGATATGCCCACGACTTGCGGCACTTGTGTGCGGCCCATGACATATCCCCATCATCTAGACACATCCCCCAACCCACTCCAAGGTCTCACACACCCTAGATCTCGGAATATCGCCGATGGCATGCCCTAAAAGCTCTGGAATTTCTCTGGTCACTGCTCATTTTATGGTGGCTACCACCTCCATAGAACGCTTTCATAGCTTGATGTAGGCATATCGAAATCATCTCATGCGGCAATGTATGTCACGGGCATACAAATGCATATACGAAGTTTCAGAGTAATCGGATACGAATCGATATATATCACAACCGGTGATTATGCAATACGGCCCGTGTTACGAAAACATTTTTATTCTGTAACAAAGCTCCCAAAGGAATCGTGTTTCATCACTATATAGCACAGGCTGTTCGGCTAGTTTCTCTCGTCACAGGAATCCCTGTTTTTCCCCAACCTGCGCCGCCATAAATGTCATCTCTATTGTCATCTGTCACGGTATTGTACCAACACCGTTGATTCTGTCATAATCGTTCCTAATAATATTTCTATCGTTCACGATTCTGCCAGAGAGATAACATTTACTGATTTTGCATTCTTCATCCACGATCTCAGATTCCCTATCAATATTTCTCCCAATATGCCGGTAATCTGAATCGGATCCCCCTTCCGTGGGGGTAATTGGCAGTCTATCGTGCCCCCTGGCACAACTCTCCCCCCCTTAGGGGTGGCTTTCTCCTGATGTCACCCCAGCATCTTCATCACCTGTATTCCTGGGAAATAACCGCTGAAATAAGGTTCTCAGTAACTTAGCAGGTATAGGATATACTGCGCGAGAATTCTGCATCCCCTGCTGATCTGGGTGAGGCCCTAGTTGAGCAGTAAGGGGGTGCACTCCAGTTGCCCATTTACATGGACACGGAGTCTGCGAGGTACATTCTCGCAGTGGTACGCTGGGCGGCGCATTAGTCCAGATACAAGTAGGTTTCTTATACTTCTCCCCGTACATACAATATGAGCAAAACAAGGGGGTAGGTAATTGATCCACTACAGGTCTGAATCGCAAAGCATTGGGATATCGCCCTTTTGGATTTTCCAGAAACCAATAGCGTGGTCTGAGATATTCGATGATGTCAAGGGTGCGTTCTACACAAGCATCTGCAGATATTAAATCTGGTGGTCCTCCAGTAGTTCGCGCTTGACTATATTGGGTACACGGTGGACTCGCCCATATTACATCAAAATATCCAGGAGGGTAATAGCTCCAATATTCCCAATCTTCAATTCTGGTAACATGCGTAGATCGCCAGAACTTGTCAGAAACTAAAGATACTGTCTGTGCCTGAGGAAAGCATTCTGAGAAGGATCTCTGAACTGAGCCAGTGCCACTGAAGAGTACCAGTATTCTGATAGGTTTTACTGGAGCTGGCGATAACTCAGTCACATACGCCACTTCTCCAGAATCGGTAAAGTGTTGTTCTTCCCATGGAAGACACGCACTCGCAGAACTATTAGACATACCCCAGAACTGCGCTGATAATTGCTGCACTAATGTCCCACCGTCCGCTGTCATTATTGACGCAGCATGTTGGTGCCGTCGATGTTCCCTTCTCCTCGCAGCTGAATCCCTGACCTGCTGTTCCATTGCTAGGCGTCTCTCTTCAAAATCCCGCAACTGTTGTAATGGGGCACCGCGCTCTAACTTATCACGCGTTCTCCACTGGTCATGGGCTTTAGAGAACCCGGTGCATCGCACCTTCCATTCCTCTATTTCTTTGCCCCTGCTCACGCGTACGCGTCGGCTCAGAATTTTCTCTACATGAGCCTCCTTCTGTCCGTCCACCATCACTGCTTCAGGTGTCACTGTCTGCTGTCGCAGAGCGAAAGTGTCCTCTCCACCTGTGTAGGGTTTCAATCTGTGCTGCGCGAACACGTCATGCACTCTCCAATGTGGGGGCAACTTCAGTCTATACGCCACTGGTGCCCCTCTGTCTGCCTCAGGCATCTCCGCCTGCAGATCGCTGTAAAAGCGTTCCGTAACTGCAACTGGACCATGCCACCACTTGCTCAGCTTGCGGCACAAGGCTCTGTCCATCAACTTCTCTGTAAGATGTTTAGCCTCAATCCAGACCAGGTCACCTACCGCATACTCCCGCTGCGTGTGTCGCTGATCAAAAGCGTCTCGTTGCCTGCGTTGTGCTAGCTCAAGTTTGCTGCGTGCGTCCCGCAACTGCGACGAAAATCTCGACGCCCATTCATGTGCAGTCCCCACCCCTCCTTTTCGTTGCCCGCTGTGCAATTGAGCGGCCTCCAAGAAGATGTCAAGCTGCGACATGGGCGACACACCACAACATAATTCAAATGGAGTGAAGCCTGTAACATCATTACGCGAATCGTTGATTGCGAACTCCACGTTCGTAGCGTATAAGTCCCAGGACTCTGGATTGTCCTCCACAAACGATCTCAACATGTCCTCCACCACCCTGTTAGTGTGCTCTGCTTGACCATCAGAGCGAGGGTTGTAGGGCGTAGTCATCGCCACTTTCACACCCATCAATCTCATCAACTCCTTCCAGAAGGTATCCTGAAAGCGTGGATCACGGTCACTGACTATTTTCATCGGAGCTCCATGTTGTCTCCACACCGTGTCAAAGTAGATACGTGCCACTGTAGCAGCAGAGCTGTCCCCAAAATTCATAGGAACCACATGTACCATTTTAGACAGTTTGCATGTAAATGCTACAAATGCGTCATTGCCCTGCTCAGTCAAGGGTAGGCCTGTGACGAAATCCACTCCCACATCCTGCCATACCCGAGTTGGAATAGAATGCGGGTTCAGCAATCCATCTGGGAAAGATGATCTGGGCTTCACCGCCTGACAAACTGAACAGGAGGCAACCCATTCTCCCACATCTTGGTGTGCATTCCTCCACCAAAACCTTCGCAGAACACGCTCCAGCGTTTTATCTCGGCCAGTATGGCCAGCTGTCGCTGACTCATGCGCTTCGCGCATAATAATCTCTCTCAGCGGAGAGTCCTCTCCCAGCACCAACTGAAATCTTCCCGATGCAGTTCTCCACAGTACTTCACCCACCAGACGGAACTCTTTGGTGCGGCTGTGAGGAGCACACTTTACCTTAGCGCGTAGCTCATTGAGAGGTCCATCTCTAGTATATTCGGACTTCAAGGCTTCCAAGAAAGCAGCATCAGACGCTTCTTCCTGAGAGTCACGCAATTTGACTGCTTTGCCTGCAACACACTATTCGATGAAAATGATATTCTCATGTGAAAATGATATTGCCTTATTTACCTCATGATAGGCTTAAAAAGCCGCATTTTAACAGTCAAGAACATGCAAGTGCAGGTTGTGCATTAGATTTAATGGTTTTTATGGTACAAAATTGAGGTCAAATGCACTTTTTCGAAATCTAGGAGGAGTGAAAACACACAGAACTTTTGACTCAGAATCTATATACACGTTATACACATATTATTTACATGTTTTTTTTCGTCTTGCTTTACGCGTCCACTTCAGGTGCTACCGCTACCGCTACGCAATTATCAAAAGCTTCGTCTTCATCGGAATCATCCGATTCATTCAAGTCACCTAGGTCCTTGCGCGTGCGTTTGGATTGTTGTGCAAGCAAAGCGACGACTATCTGCGCGTATTGCTCGTTCGGTATACTCCGTTCGGGGTCATTCGCATCCACATTCCATGCCAGCACTATTTCATTCTTATCGAAAGTCTCGGTAGACGGTCGGTGCCCCGGTGGCGCTGCGAAAGCTCCTGGGTGACTCGCAAGCTGCTTGCCGAGGTGCTTCTTCTTGGTGTCGGTGTGCTTTTGGGTTGGAAATAGCGATATAGCAGCTGTTGAGTTGACGGATAGCGCGCCTCCACCTTCACCAAGTACAACGGATCCGACCATTCGCTTCGCTTCAGTTGTACGCGGAACGCGAACTTGTCGTTTTCAGATTCCACCGCGAGAGCCACTGCAAAGCTGCCGACTGTCATCTGGCCGTAGGTGACCTCCCACTGGGCGTTGTCCACGTACTGCTCTGCTCGCTTTTGGGCTCGACCTTGGTGTTTCCGTTTACCGTTGTACACTTCTATCGGCGCTCGATCAATTCGGCGTTGGATGCGCACCGGTATAGCGGGGACGGCGGCAGCCTCGGCAGCTTCTATCGCCAACGCGGGCGCCTCTATCAGTCGAACCAAGGTGGTATTGCGCTCGATGGCGATTTTCTCGGGATGCTGGAAGGGTATCGCGGGCGCTTGACATTCTCCACCAGCAGTTAGGTGGCTTTTCTCGATGACATCCTCGCGCCAAAACTTTTCGTGCACCTCCGTGAGCTTTGTGCCCAAAATGTCCTTCAACGCCTGTAAGGTATGCTCAAGCTTTTCGATGCCTTCTTCGGTAAAAGGAATCGGCTTGATGTATCCAGGCCCCGTGACAGGGGGTGTAGAAACAAGCTTTGGCAATGGAGTCTCGGGTAACCATTTGGGTGAAATGGAATACTGTTTGTACTGCATGCCCACTTCGCCGTGCTCGTTCTTCTTGAACTTGAAAGCCTGCTGTGCCAAAATATTGTGGCAATCGAAGACGTGACCATCAAACCAAGAGCTGAAGTCGAAGATCTTCTCGGTGTGCTCGCATATTACACCATCCGTAAAGCATTCTTGTGCGACCTCTATCATCTCGTCGAGCGTCCAAGCTTGCTTGCGTCGTAGACGCACGGAGAAGCGTGAAAACATCTGGTCAATGTTCTCGTGCGTATGTCCCACCAACAGAAAGTTGAGTTTCACCTTGCGAAAGACGTCCGTGTGCACCAGCCAAGCTGCGTATGCCAACATCAACTTGCTCTTGTTGGTGCTCACATTGTCAAGCTGTACATACAATACTTCCGGCATCGGGTATGAATTTTCCCCGTCCCCGTTGCGTCGATGCTCTTGAATGCGGAGGATATCCCGGTGCAAAACGTTGACAAGGAAGTTCGCATCGTCCTTGAAGTTGGCGTAGTTGAAATCCATGAAGCGGCCCACGTTCTCGATCATGCTCCCCATGTTGTGCACGTCAAGGAAGTCCTTAGAGTCCAGATGTTTAGGGATACGTCGAAAGTGTGGCAGTCGGGTGGTCCACTGCGTCATGCCATCGATGATCACCGAGGCATACTTATGCCAAGTTTTGTTCATGGTAATGCTCTTGGTCATATTCGCTTTACGACCATGTTTGTAGAACTTCTGGCGCTCCGCTCGTGCGATTGCATGATGTTTGTTGAGAGGCCCGTTGTATTGCGCTGTGCAAGATACACAAATTTGGGTCAGTGAACAAATTACATAAGCATATAAACACATCACAAAGCTATTCATGAATATTCACCTTTTTGAGATTTGGTTAAGCCTTCCTTCAATAACTTGAAGGACGCGCAAACATCGCACTGAGAAAATCGGTTCGTCGATGGAATCTTGAGCCACTTCCTGCAATCTTCGTCAAATATTTTGTAGAAGTAACTGAGAGAGCATTTTTTCCTCTCCTCATTCTCTTGCAAGCCCTCGTTGTACTCGTCCCACAGCTCTTCGATGGTCAATCCATCCGAAAGATGAATCGGTTCTTTGTCAGGTTGGTGTTGTCCGTATTCGTCGGCGTATTTCTTGAGCCAGGCGACGACCGACTCGCGTTTCAGAGAAATCTTGCGGTTGTCCTCCTCGTACGTCAATCCATGAACAAACGTGTGTCGGCCCTCGAGCACGCGTGTCCGACAGTCGTGAAGATACCCGTAGCTGATGCCGTAAGCCATATAGTAGAACTTAAAGCACACCTGTTACAAAAAAAAGACACCGTCACTCAAAAATTATTAACACATTATCCAAAAAAAGCATAAGGGTTTTGGTAGGTCATAAGCATAAGGGTTTGGTGGAAGGGCTTTGGCCAGAGGCCGTTCATTAGCTAATGAACGGTTCCCGTAGCCAAAGTGTCTAATTACGAGTCGCGCTTTGGCCAGAGGCCGTTCATTAGCTAATGAACGGTTCCCGTAGCCAAAGTGTCTAATTGTGAGTCGCGCTTTGGCCAGAGGCCGTTCATTAGCTAATGAACGGTTCCCGCAGCCAAAGTGTCTAATTGTGAGTCGCGCTTTGGCCAGAGGCCGTTCATTAGCTAATGAACGGTTCCCGTAGCCAAAGTGTCTAATTACGAGTCGCGCTTTGGCCAGAGGCCGTTCATTAGCTAATGAACGGTTCCCGTAGCCAAAGTGTCTAATTGTGAGTCGCGCTTTGGCCAGAGGCCGTTCATTAGCTAATGAACGGTTCCCGTAGCCAAAGTGTCTAATTGTGAGTCGCGCTTTGGCCAGAGGCCGTTCATTAGCTAATGAACGGTTCCCGCAGCCAAAGTGTCTAATTGTGAGTCGCGCTTTGGCCAGAGGCCGTTCATTAGCTAATGAACGGTTCCCGTAGCCAAAGTGTCTAATTGTGAGTCGCGCTTTGGCCAGAGGCCGTTCATTAGCTAATGAACGGTTCCCGCAGCCAAAGTGTCTAATTGTGAGTCGCGCTTTGGCCAGAGGCCGTTCATTAGCTAATGAACGAGTTCAAAAAAAAACATACCTGCTTCTTGCCCAAAAAGTATTTGAAGTCGAACTTGTCCTCAGATCGAAAGCTGTTTTTTAGCAAGTCTTTGATGAAGTATTCCTTTCTATCTTTTTGCGACATACTGAAAATATTTTCGCGAAAAGACTGAATATCTGCGGATGAGAAAGATAGACAGCAGTGCGACTTGCAATTGCACTTAATTGTTTCTGCCATTGATATACTGTCAGCCTGCAAACGTCGCTGCTTAATACTAATTACGCCTGTATATTGTTTCTTGCGTATGTAGGATTCGTACGGTTTGCGCACGACAATCTGCTTGTTTACTTCACCATTTAAACAAACAAGAGGGTCTTCATTACTCAAGTCCAAACTTGTCTCTGAAAATTCTGTATCAAGTCTGCTTTTTATCTCTTGTAAGTCAATTTCGCGCAAAGCGCGTGACCCGGAAACGCGTGAAGAATTAGAGCTAACTTCCGATCTACACGTCAAAGGCGCGTTCCAAAGAACCAATTGCGTATTCGCGCTTGGGGCTGTGCTTGGAATTGGCTCATGATTGAAAAAGTCAGCCCCTATTTCCATGGAATCTTCAATAATTATTCCCGGGCACGGTTTGCAGATAATCTCGCAACCTTCATCCAAAGGAATAGAAAACATATTTTCGTCAAAATTAGCCGTCATTAGCTTATGAAGCCGTTTTTTACGTTCTAAAAATGATATAGACTTGCGAGTCAACCAAGAATTTCTATCTTACTGAATCGATCGATCCTCGATTTCAGCGCAAATGACACCAGGATATCTTAAAATCATATCCTTGATCTGAACAGACCGAATCAAAAAGCGACAGCGCATGTCAATTTTGATCAAAAATGACATCGATATTCGACATGTCATTTTTAGCCGCCAGAAATGACTTTTAATATTGTGCTAAAGTTACATCACTTTTTTAAAGTTCTTTCACACACACCCCTTTGACAGTTGACAGCCAATTTCTCTCATTTCTCAATGGCGACACTCGAAACATTTCAAGCACTGAGGGCTCAACATATTTTCCAGCACTATCTTTGTAAAAAGTGGAGCATTGTTAGAACCCTTGAAGCCGACGATCCTTCGGACAGTCTGCAATTACTGATTCACTCTGATGACCCTACCAAGCAAAACGAAGAAACAATTTTTAGTTTTCCTAAATTTACCTCTTCGACTGTAACCGGGGGTAGCCTCGTTCCTGAGAAACGCGTAGCGTACAGTATCATTGAGAACGAGACTCCAATTCTGTATTTCGTCACGTTCAAAAACAGAAAGCTTACTGTGATCGAATTAGACAGCGCAAACTTTGAGGAAGCCTTGAGCCTTCCAAAGCACACAAATCGGCTTTTGGCTTTTCAAAGTTTAAAAACTAGAGCAGCAGACGAAAAAAAAAGCAAAGAATTCTATCTAGCGAGCTATGTAAACCAGGCGTGGAAAGCGTCGATTACAGCTCCTTTCTGGCAAAGCAGGAGACCAGCGGCAGTGATCGATGACCTCGGACTTGCTGGCGAGGTACCATTTGTAGAGGCTTCGGTACGTCCCTTTCATGCCCTGCGCCTGGACCGGGGCGGAAAGCGTTCATTAGCTAATGAACGCTTTCGGCCCCGAAACGCGCGCCCTGCGCCTGGACCGGGGCGGAAAGCGTTCATTAGCTAATGAACGCTTTCGGCCTCGAAACGCGCGCCCTGCGCCTGGACCGGGGCGGAAAGCGTTCATTAGCTAATGAACGCTTTCGGGCCCGAACCGCGCGCCCTGAGCCCTGACCGGGGCGAAAGGCGTTCATTAGCTAATGAACACCTTCCGCCTCGAACCGCGCGCCCTGAGCCCTGACCGGGGCGAAAGGCGTTCATTAGCTAATGAACGCCTTCCGCCTTTAACCGCGCGCCCTGAGCCCTGACCGGGGCGGAAGGCGTTCATTAGCTAATGAACAGTTTCCGCCTCGAACCGCGCGCCCTGAGCCCTGACCGGGGCGGAAGGCGTTCATTAGCTAATGAACAGTTTCCGCCTCGAACCGCGCGCCCTGAGCCCTGACCGGGACGGAAGGCGTTCATTAGCTAATGAACGCCTTCCGCCTCAAACCGCGCGCCCTGAGCCCTGACCGGAGCGGAAGGCGTTCATTAGCTAATGAACAGTTTCGTCTTGTCCCAGGCTGCCAGGAGAACGGATGTGCAGCGTGCTGCCGAACGCGCCCTTCAAGGACCTAGTGGCTCCAGAACGTATACTGGAGCGGGCGCCAATGTGGATATGTCTCAAGTGGCCACCCCATCTGAGGCAAGGAAGGCAGCCGAGGTGGCTGCACATGGGTGGCACGCTAAGCTAACAGTGGAGCATGCAGCAAAGATGGATTATGAGGAGAAAGCAAAGCTGTGCAGGCAAATCGAGATGGAGCACCGGTGGCCGAACCCGATGTCGACCGACGAGGCGGCGGAGCAAGGGAGTGTGTTTCGTCTCCCCATTGGATGCCTGTACCACGCGACGGGGTACGAGGCCTGCCGGGATCAAGAGAGGGGCTGGGTGAACGAGATCAAGAACAGCAGAAAGGAGAACCCGTGGGCCCCTTTCAATGCGGGTCTTGTTGCGATCGACGATGTCGAAACCCGTGCCGAATTCTCCCTGAAAAAAGCTCTCAGGGGAGAATACAGAGGCAAGGTTTTTGGGCACCAGCACTGTTATCAAGCCACCGACGAGTGTCACGAGGAAATCCCGTTGGAGATAGCTTTCCAGTTCTTCGAGAGCAAGATCTACATCGGTCTCACGCCTGACATGATTCGGTTCTTAGGCGAGATGCAGAACCAAATCGACCAGAAGACGAAAGGCAAAGACCACACTCAGTTCATGCAAGGGCTTCGTTCGACCCTTTTCGAAAAGAATGGGGTCGTGTACAAGGTTTACCGAGAAGCGTTGATCTCCGAGTTCGTCGCCGGTGTCCCCGAGGACACCGAAAAGGGTACCTCTTATCAACCTGGGTATTACGAGGTCGGAGGGCTGGTGGAAAAAATGGCGGAGTTCGAATCAGAGCATGGATTTGCAGTCCCGGATATCGAGAAATATCCCAAGGGATTCCAGTACATCGAGGATGTGGAGACGTCTGAGCGCGAGGAAGACCTTGAGACCCTCCCTGAGGTAGACGTGACGGTGAAGACGCTGGAGGATGACATCAACGCTCACCTCGATCGGGTCACAAGTTGGTACCCCGTAATGTCTCACTTGAACCAGTCGATGGAGACGCATGTGAGGGAAGTAGCGATGTCCAAGCATTCTGTGTTCGGCGGCGTGCAAATCAACCACTACTTCATGCACATTATTCTAAAAATGTTTTTTTTACTCGCAGATGGAAGACGAGGTGCAACGAGGAGGCGGGGACCACGGAGCGGGCTCGTCTAAAGGGGCAGGCATTTTGGTGGAAGAAGCTCAGTTTCTCCACAATGCCAAATCCATGGGTATGACGTTCTGGATTAACCCCTAATCTGCGACGTGATGAGCTATCTCATCAAACACTCAAATCTGAGTTTCTCTGCGACATGTAATTCAAATTCACTTTTGAAGACAGTTCTGAAAAGCTCTCAGCAAGCCGCATGCAATCGTGCACTTATGAGCAACCAAGCTGTCTTGATGCTCTTGATATTCTTCGAGACGCGCTCCATTTTAACTTGGCCATACTGGGTTACATCTAGGGCACATGTGCAGTAGTGTTACAACCCCCCTAATACTCTAAATAGCCCTAACCACATGTTGGATACTTGGTAAAATTACATCCGGAAGTCTAGGGTCAATATTAGGGCTTAGGTTGTTGACAATGTGCACATACATCAACATTTTTCGGTTGATAATCACGTCGCCGGTATCAATTGTCGTGCATTTCAAACCTGCGTATGCGATTCGCCTTGCGAAGACCTTCCCGACACTATTTTCAAAAGTTGAGTTAGGACCGTTATGCAAAAGTTATCGTAGATAAACCTAACTTTTCAAAAACCCAAAATTCCTTTCGCAGATTAGGGGTTAACTTGGGCGGCTTGGCGGGGGAGGCGGAGTTCGACAAGGTGGACACGTATCTGCGCCTGATTATTCAGAAGGAGTTGTCAGTAAAAGAGGGGGGCCTGATGATAAGCCAGTTCAAGAAGGAACGCATGGTGCAGAAGCACTTGGTGTCCGCGGCGGGATTGCAAACCTGGGACGCATTCAAGGCCGAGTTCACCCCCTACTGGAGCTCCCAAGAGAAAATCGAGTCGTTGATCGGCTGCTTACCTTCAACTCAGGGGGGAGCGCGCCGGGGGGGGTCTGGGGAAGTTCCGCACGCGATCTTGAATTACGTCGAGAACGCGCGGGCGAATCTCGAAGAAGCGCAGGCGCCACGCGCGGAACACATCCTAGGCTTGCAACAGGTCGAGGTGAAAGTCGACATCAAACTCTATCGGGAGGCGCGGACCGAGGGGCCGGAGCTTAAGGTTCCAGGAGAGGCAGGCCTTGAGGAGGACGAGCCCACACATGAGACGAACGTGCCGATGTTCCCTCGTTGGAAGATCGTCAAGGGCAGCATGAGCGATATGAAGGACGTCCCGAGGCTGCCCTTCACGGGGACGATCATCGACTGCAATTACGCCCTTGACAAGGAGAAGACTCCCAACGCGATGACCAAGGAGGAGGTGCAACCGTTCCTGGAGTCTTTCAACGCCAAGACCACCGCCCCGGCATGGACAGTCGCTATCTTTTGCGGTTTCGTCCAACAAAGCGATTTCCTGGAGGTGATTGACAATTACTGCTCCGGCCGCGCGGAGCGGTTCTTCTGGCACAAGCAGAACGTGAACATGAACCCCAACAGGACCGTGCGCTACAATGACGTTGAATGTGGCGTCCTGGGGTACCATGTAAAGAGCGATGCCCAGGGGGAGTCTACTAAAAAGCCGGAGTGGATGTTCAACTTTGATACTGGAGAAGGTGAACGTGTGAGCCGCGCGTCACTTTTGCGCGGCTTCCCGGTTGTGCACCAGATGTTCAAACGCGACAACAAAGCCGTGAATAACCATCAGAAACCCCAAGCTCTGTTGATGGAGCTGATCCAGTGCCACATGCTCGGTGACAATCCGGGCAAGATGGATGAGAACGGCCATCCACTCAACTGGATTCTCGACGCTTGCTGCGGCGTCGGCTCGACGTCCATGGCCGCCATGAGGTGTGGTATGAACGCGATCGGCTTCGACCACGACCAGTTCATGGTCAGCTCTGCGCAGCAACGGCTGATCAATTTCGACAACGAGCCCGATCAGGACGCCGAGACGAAGCCAAAACAGAAGAGCGAACCGACGGCGAAGGGCAAGGAAGCGGCCACTGCCGAATCTGAGGAAGAAGAGAATGATGCAGATGAGGAAGATGAGAATGATGAATAAAATAGTAGGATTTGTCGACCGCCCTGACTGATAGTATCAGTCATGCCTCGACGGTATAGGGTGAAAAGTACTCTACTCGTAAACATTTGAATAAAGAATGATACATGTATGCATATTTCGGTGTTTTCATTGTACGCATACTGCACTTTTCTACCGTGTTGCCTTTATGTATCCCTATTTCGCGCATAAATATCACTAAACCCTGATTTTTTTGAAATATATATAAATCCAAAAATGACATATGATAATATCATTTTCATCGAATAGTGTGTTCTGCGTGTATTATGGGTACTCGTCCTCTTGGTTGACGTACTCTTTGTACTCGCTGCTTCGAGGGAGGCGCATACACTACCAGCATAGGCTGCTGTAAATCTACTAATTTCCCATTGGAACCCTCCATCAATTGTACTGGTTCACCTTGCGCATCATGCGTGGGAATCACCTCCTCAATACGCATCCCTGCTCGCCTGAACAGGGATCTCCACTGCGGCATTCTGGACTGAATATCAGGCAGTAGAAACACAGCGGAAGTGTTCTCGGGGTCACATCGCCACTCCTGTACGTATTTACGCAGCAAGGCCTCCACTGTCAAGTGTTTGTCTGAGAACGAGGGTTCGCACCACACATGCATCCCTCTCCACTTTTCTTGTAAGCAGTTGTGCCAGAACCGCTTTACACGCCGATTGTTGCCATGCTCATCGCAGCAGGCGTCGACGTCGAAGTTGTCATATTTAGCCTGAATACGGTCAAACACGTCCTGCCGCACACGCATACCGTGCCAGCCAACTGCCTGGAACCGTACAGACTTCTTTGGCTGCCTCTGTGATGGCAGTGGAGCTTCTGCAGACTGTTCCTGCACTTCTGAACACTGGTCTTCCTTCACATCCCCTTTCAGGGCAGAAGGCACAGAACGCCTGTTCTGCGGTTCACCTTGCTTGGTCACTTTGGTGTTCACATCGCCTCGTTCTGAGGCGGCATCCCGCAAAGGAGTTTCTACATCCTCCTTCACTCGCAACACTTGGGAGCGGGGACTCCTCCTCAATGTGCGTTCCAGTCCACCCGACTTCTGCTGAGTCGTCTGAGTGTCCTCGGTGCTGACCTCCGCGACTTTATCTGATACCCCCTTCATTTTAGAAGTGATGCGCTTGTCCAGCGTCTTGGATCTCAGATACTTCCCCCGACTTTTAAAGGCCAGGGTAGCCTCCATAGCTTTCTCCGCTATCTGTAAAGTGTCCACCGCGTGAAGATAAGCCTGCTGCTCTGCATGCCATGCAGGATAGCTCTTCGGGGCCCCTCTTCGAAGATGTGGGAGGTGTCCATCGCAGCGAGCGAAGTCTTGGGTAAATCGGATTTGTCGTCCAATACCCCCGCCTCCTTCAACCCCTCTCGTGGCGACTTGATCACATAGTCAGGTCGGCGAGACAAGGCGTCAGGTACCAGCAACAGAGCCCCCTTCACATATTCCATACGGGGAACACCCACCTCCACCAAGTCCATGTACCATCTCGCCTGTCGCCTAGATAGCTCACGCCCCGGCTCCATTAGCCACTCTAATGGGCGGTGATCACCTTGAAGCTTGAACTCTGTAAAAATCAAATAATGCCTCCACGTCACTGTACAGCAATGATGTAGAGCACCCAGTTCTCGCTCTCCAGTATGGTAATTCTACTCTGCTGCTGAAAATTGTCGGCTCTCATATGCAATCACCTTCAGGCCATTCCCACAGTCTTGCATAAGGACCCCGCCTAACGCCACTCCGCTAGCGTCCGTCTGCACCAGAAAAGGAGCAGATCCATCAGCTGCCGCCTTCATATTTGGCAATGCCAGAATGGGCGCCTTAACCAGAGCAGCTTTCAACTCCTCAAAGGCCCACTGCTGCTCCGGTCCCCATGTCCAGGGTACATCCGTCTTGGTCAGCTTGGTCAAGGGCTGCGCTATCTCAGAGAAGCAGTGGATGAAACGCCTATAATATCCCGCCAGTCCCAAGAACTGCCGCACGTGGGTAACATTCTCCAGCGCAGGCCAATCGCGCACTGCCGCCACCTTATCATGTTGAGGTTGGCACCCTTCCTTCGACAGAGTGTGACCAAGGAACTTGATAGAAGACTTCAGCATTTGTGCCTTAGACTTCTTCAAGTATACACCCTTCTCGCGGCATGTTAACAGAAATGTGCGTACCGCAGAGTAGTGCTCCTCCACGGTCCCACTGGTGTAAACACACACATCGTCAATGAAAATTCTGACGAAGGGTAAATGTCCCAACGCTCGCTGCATTCGCCGTTGATATTGTGACGGGGAGTTCTGCAAGCCTTGAGGCATTACCAACCACTCGTAGGCTCCCATCTGAGTAGTAAACGCTGTCTTCTCCACGTCCTCAGGTGCCATAGGTACTTGCCAGAACCCGTCTACAGCGTCGAAGGTGGAGAAATGGGTAGCTCCCTGCATCTCGTCAAACATCATTTGAATATCAGGTAGAGGATACCGGTCTCGAATTGTTTGTGAATTCAGTTGCCTGAAATCACACACCAGCCTAAGGATATGGGGCTGTCCTGGCTTGGGTACCATTAAACAAGGAGCCGCATACGGACTCGAAGAGGGTCGTATATATCCTTTCTCCACCAGTTGTTCAATGCGTTCTCGTAGTTGACGCAACTCCTCCACAGACATCTTGTAAGGTCTTCTACAGGGAGGTCCTCCTTCTCTGTCCGGCTTGAGGTTAATCTTTGCCTGATCTTCGTCAGCGTGCCGAAGGTTTTCCAATCCAGAAGGTAAAGAGTCCCGCAGCTCCTGCTCAAACTCGTCGAAGAGGTCCTTGAACTTCTTCTTCCACGCTGCAGTGGCATCCGCATCTTGCGAGTCCTGCTGCGACACAGGGTTCTTCGGTTCATCGTTGGCGCCAGTAGGAATCTTCGAGATGTCCTCCTTCTCAACGGCCAAATCCTCAGCTTCCACCTTGAAAGCCGACTCTCCGGTTGTGGTCCTCGCAGCCATCATCAACCATGCGGGCATTGAAGAAGCGTCTCCCGCGAGTCTCCGCGTTTCCGCGGCCACTAGATGTTTCTTCAACTGCACCGAAGTGAGGAACACCTCGTCAATCAGCCCGGCACAATCCACATCTCCTCGTCGCTTCCCTTTCCTTCCTCCAGGGGCAGCACTGATTCCAGGATTACACCCGGAAATGGTAACCCTCTCTGCACCGCCTCCTTTCCTTTTGTTAGAAAAGGACACTGCACCATTGCCATCATAGTCCAGCGTAATGGGAGATAAGCTGCGTAGCCATTTCCCTCCCAACACCATGTCCACGGCGATGCCCAAGGGTAGCACCCGCATAGCCATAGATTGCTCAGTATAGGTCCCTGTCGTGGTCCTGGCAGTGAACTTAGAATAAGCCACATGACCAGTCGTCTTGACTGAGCCATCCGCCAGGGTCACACGCATAGCGGGTCCACTTCGCGTAGTCAACTTGCAGCGTCTGGCGCAGTCTTCAGATACGAATATATCTGAAGCTCCAGAATCCACCAGCACCTTGACACGATGTCCCTTCAAGTACGCGAAGAATACCAGAAGTAGGGGTCCATCTGGATCTTGTGCAGAAGCCAAGTATTCAGTGGGTCCCCATCGTACACTACCATCGCTGCACACCCGCTCACATTTAAGTGGGTCATCATCATCTTCCTCATTATCATCCAATGGGTGACTTCCTCCAAGGTCATCATCATCCAGAGGGTGACTATCCAACACGGACAGTTGCGCGTCCATGGTGGTTGAAGGTGATACATGAGTAGTAGTTGCAGCATCGTTGTGGTCCGCAACTGGTTTCGAGTCTTGATCTCCCGCTGCCATCATTTGCTGCGTGAAGTTTAGGTCGTTATCGGGCGTGGACATCTGTTCATCCGCTGATGCATGCGTCGGAGATTCTGAAACCTCTGGTATCGACAATGGAGGGGTTGTAGCACCTACCGGCCCTCCAGAATCATCGCCTTCAGATGGAGTATCACCTGAATTACTCGGTACCTCAGGCATATCCTCCGCAAACATCTCCTGATAAACTGTGGCTGGGTCTGCTTCTTGCTGAATCTCTCGAAATCGGTGTACTCGATATAAACTACACCACGTATCAGGAATTCCAGGGATGTCCCCCCCAGATCCTGGTATCCTGCCCGTATCAGATATCGCCGCTGATGGGCGTGCCACAGGAGATTGCAAGGATTCTAGCACCAGTAGAGTTCCAGAATCGTCACGCACAGAGATGGGCTTATATCTTTTCCTCACACGCTTCCACCCCTCCAACTCCCACTGTCTGCTGCCTCTTGGAGTGGAGGTCTCCTGAGACATAGCGTGTAGTTGCTCTTCCATAGACAACTCTTCCCAAGCATACCTTAAAAGGGTAGCTAGAGGCATCGCCAAATCCAGAGCTGTCAAACTCCGGCTGCGATGTAACTCACCAATATCCACCACACCTCGCTGAAGTAGATTATCAACATGTGATGTGATCATTGATTTCCGGGTACATACCGGTACCACACCCCCTGCAGCGTGATGTGCGAGAGGTAGGTCTGCCATTGTCCGCATCATATCCAGATTGCTCCTTCTGTTTAGGAACCTGATTGGAATATTGCGTCGCCGCCGTCCATTAATAAGGTCCTTGTCCAGGTCCTTCTGTATGTCAGCAGCAGATACTTTCTGTCGCAGCTGTTTCCGGATCCGCTGCATCAGAGCCTCCATCGAGGTCGCCCTCCCCTTACTTCGCCACTGCCACGCGGGTAAACGCTGTGACTGTTCCGTCAAGAGGGGCGCGTACACATTGTTGTACATCCATGTGCCCAACACTGCAAAGTGCCGTGGCATAGGATCACCTTCTTCAGGTGAAACTCTCAGCCTACTGCTGAAAGTCAGTGGCGAGCTTGTCGCCACCGAGAAGGGTGATTCATCACCCTTCCTCCTCGGAGATAGTGATCTCCTCGGAGTTGCGCAACTCCGCACCAATAACCGCCAGCTGCTCGGAGCACCCTACCAAGGCCGCCAAGGATTCCACGGCCTCTCCATCCATCTCTGCCAAGCTCTCGATCTCCGCCTTTAGCTCGACAGGTGCCCACTCAGTGTCCTCATTGCGCGACAACGCCCAGAACAACGCCGCCACTTGTTCTCGGTTTCGAGCTAAACGAGGGGGTGCGTTTGCCTTCCACGCAGCCAACTTCACCGCGTCCGTACAGTCCCGCACCAGATGGTCGGGACTTTGACACGCGTAGCAGTTTCTCACTCGCTTCGGATAGGTCGGGGTTGTTGTCGAGGCCGGGGGCGATGGTCGAGCAGAGGTCGGCGCTGCAGCGAGCTCAGCGTGCGTGGCTGCCATCAATCGATGGGGCTCCCGAGAGCGGCTTCGGAAGAAGGACCTGGAGGGTGATGGAGATGTAGAAGGGGAATTCCAGGGGCGGCCAGTTCGTTCTCCACTTCTGTTGGATTGAGCCTGAGCCGCCTTCTTCTCCTTGCGCGACTCGATGTTTTTGGCAATCTCCAGCACTTTTAAGATTGCCTGAGTAACATCACGGGGCGTCGCCTCCTCCTTCATCTTCTCCTCCCACACATGCGGCTCGGAGAGGTCCAGCTTGATCCTTCGCAGCTCCTCACCCACCTTGTCAGTGTAGGTGAGTCCCCTCCAGAATATATATGAGAACTCAGACTCAGAGACTTGCACGCATCCTTGGACGACCTTTGCCATAAAGTTCACAGTCTTATGGCGATTGGTCAATCGCGAATGGTAGGCGTCAGCGGTCTCGTCTTTCTTCTGACCGATCTGGAGGTCATCTCGAAGGGTTTGAAGTTCCGCCACTGGAAGAGTACTCACCGCCAGATCCCCCAGAAAGACGTCTGGATCGCTGTATCGGAGACGCCAGGCCTCCGATGTCCCAGAACCGCCGCCAGCCCTCTCCATATACTCTTTCTGCTCCGTGCCCAATGCAGTTTCTGTCACGGTCCATAGCACCTCGGAGACCGAAGATTGACGGCCCTCTCCCGCATAACAGCTCGCCTGAGAGAACGCCCTCAGTACCACCTTCTCGTTGAGGAGCTTGTGCAGATTCCTCGCAAAGGTTTCCAGCTCAGTGATGGCCTTGTTCTCTTTACTCAGCTTTTCCGCGGAAGGGAAGCGGGTCAGCTTTTCAACGAGGCGGTCAATGTTGCTCTGCACCTTGCTCTCCAGATAAGCCGCCTTGTCGCCAGGGTCGTGTTCTCCTTGTCCAGGAGGGCGTGGGTTAAAGACCTGAGCGTGTGGAGAAAGGCCTGGACGAGCGTGAGGATGTGGCGCAACCGGTCCTGCGAAATAGGGACTCCGGTGTTGCGGCGCATGCGGTCCTGAATGAAGGGAATGTCCATGACCTCCTGCAGAAGATCCCGCTGCAGCCGCACTGATCTGCGGAATCCCAGAATGAACAGCCACACCGGTATTAAGTCCGACGCAGGGCGTCCCAGGTTGCACAGCAATGCCCGAAGGATGTCCGACAGGAGGCACCCCAGATTGAACAGCGAGACCGGGTGGAACTCCAATGTTTGATAGTCCAGGAGGGGCAGCAAGGGCAGGAGGGACTCCAGCAGGTTGTACTCCAGATGGTACAGATGAGTCTCCTGCGTGTGGTATCATTGCCGATAAGGTTGTCGAAGGGTTCGCAGTAGCCACCGGAATACGCGTTACCATCGGGTCATTAAGTATAGGCGTATTGGTCAGAGCCACTGATAATGATGGCGCCCTGACCATTGATGAGGATGGCGCAGCCGAAGAGGATGGAGGCGTCGCAGGAGCTTCCAAGGCCGGAAGGTTCCTCTCTCTCCGGCACTCGTCTACGTACCATTGACTTCGCTGCACCTCGAACCAGGCTGCCAGACAATCTCGATCCAGCATGGAGATCTGCTCTTCAAGAGGCCAGTCTGGGATTTCCATCCAGCTTGGTGACACCACCCCCCTTCCTCCAGGACTGCGGTGATACTCGTGTAACACCGTGTCCACCGCATCCTTGTTCACCATCATGACATAGGTGGGGACAGCGGGGGATAGAAGTAAGGCGGGGGAACCAGTTACCAACCCCCCAGCGGAGATGTACTCCGTGAGGGGCATACCGATCAACGTCAGGGCCTTGTAGAAGAGGTTGACGCCGAAGGGTCCCGTGGATGCCAATCCAGTAGCCGTGGGCATGTCAAACTGGAATTCTGAATACCCAGGCGGCGTAGGCGTCCACAGGCTCAACCCCTCCGCAGTGACTAGCATCGCCCTTCCCCGGTGCGATCCACTGTAACCGCCAGGAGGATAGTGTGGGGGTCCAGAAGGAGGTCGACGAGGAGGTTCAGATTGATCTTCATCATCTTCTCCTTCTTCTGCTCCACCGTCTGGGGGAACGCCACTGGGACCTCCGCCCTCCGCTGATCTCCTAGGTGGTGAGTGTGCACTTGTCACTCCCATCCCGCCAGTTGACTTACGTGGCGCCCCATCGTACGCCTTCTTGCGATCCACTGCCTTCCACTTCTCCTTCGAGATACGCCGCCATTGCTCCTCCTCGGTCCCAATGCTGTCATTCGCCACCGCTGGAGAGGAATCACTTCCATCAATGACGATGGTGTCGAGGGAAGACCGCCGCATCCTGGCCAACTGTCGACATGCTACACCTGATTGTGAGTCAGAATGTACAGGGTCAATACTCTCACGCAATTTTCGAAGCTCCTCCACCGACATCTGGTAAGGTCTTCTACTAGGAGGAGGATCTGCATGGTTGTCCATCTCGAACGAGACCTTGGCCACACGTCCTTCCGCCCGCTGCGTCCCCGATTTAGGGTTAGTCGAGTCACACACCTGATTCGAGGCTCCCACCATCTCAGTTACCACAGCCGCATGGTGCGACTCACTCAGGAAACCCAGCTTGGTCGCCAACTCCATCGAGAGCCCCTGTGGCTTGCCCATGTCATCCTTCATCGGGGGAAACTCCACAGTTAGAAAGCCCAGCTTGATCGCCTCCTCCATCGTGAGCCCCTCAGAGGACTTGCGCCTGGCCTCCTCAACTCGGGCGATCTGCGACAAGCTATCCTCAGGTGAGGGTGGTGGTTGCGATG
The DNA here is from genome assembly GCA_001247695.2 of Cymbomonas tetramitiformis. Classification (NCBI taxonomy): domain Eukaryota; kingdom Viridiplantae; phylum Chlorophyta; class Pyramimonadophyceae; order Pyramimonadales; family Pyramimonadaceae; genus Cymbomonas; species Cymbomonas tetramitiformis. The sequence continues at coordinate 55,851 of LGRX02009000.1, forward strand.
TCCGCGTCGCTCCTGGCGTCTGACCTAGAGATACTTCGGCAGAAGGTTCTCCATCAGCGTTTCCAGGCTGTGGCTGCTGCGTCTTAGCAACCACCGCGGGTATGGATAAGGATTGCGAGCTCTGCGTCGCTCCTGGCGTCTGACCTAGAGATACTTCAGCAGAAGATTCTCCACCAGCGTTTTCAGAGTGTAGCTGCTGCAACTTAGCAACCACTGCGTCGCTGATGGTCCGGGTAAGGTCCGCCACCCCCTGTGACCCAGCCACACTGTGATCACTGCCCGAGCCCGAACCTGCGCGTTCCGCCAGCCTGCGCTTCCTCGCTTTGGCGTCCCTCCTTGCTCTGGATCTCTCCGACATTTCAGAATTCGATGACGACGGTGAATTCGAGTCATGTCGATAAGGAAGATCGTGACGGTTCCAGCTGTAGGGTCCCAATGCAGCCCTCGAACGTCGGCGTCTGAGTGGAGGATGTCCATCCTCACGCGGCAGTGCATACGATTCATTGCTGTCGTTGTCCGGGTACTGCGTCGCGTAGAACACCTCGGTGCGCCCTCGCTGTCCAACTTCCCCATCAGACTCCACATCGGGCGGTGACATCGGTACACCAGAACGGACCTCGCCGATCTCGGACGCCTCCGAAGCTGATACCATAAAGACGCCCGAGGTGGCGTTGCCCAGCTCCGACGCACGCACGGCTGACGCATCCTCCATGTCCACCTCCGCTGCATCTCCACGCCTGCTGTCTGCAGCTGATCCACCATCTGCTCCCGGCATCCCGTCAGCACGCACACTATCTGTAGCGTTTCCGCCATCAGTTGTACGCGTAGATAATGTGTGCGCACGCACCTCGCCCAGCCCCGGTATTCCGTCCACACGCATACTATCTGGAGCGTTTCCGCCATCAGTTGTACGCGCAGATAATGTGTGCGCACGCACCTCGCCCAGCCCCGGCATTCCGTCCACACGCATACTATCTATAGCGTTTCCGCCATCAGTTGTACGTGCAGATAATGTGTGCGCATGCACCTCGCCCAGCCGCAACGACGGTGAGTGTTCCCACTCCACACGCATAGGTAGCGGGTTCCCATAAGGAGGTCGGCCCTGTGTGTACCAGCCTTCACCCTGATAGGGTGTTGGGAATTGAACATTCCTGAAAGGGTAATGTCCAGTCCAGGTGTGTAATGGTAATGGCGCCGCTGCATCGGTGGGTGCAGCCGATGGTGTCATATACTGCACCGGCTGATCCGCTGTCCACGGTGGTGGTATTGGCCCTCCTGGATATAAACTGCCGGGTGCAGCAGCTGGAAGGAAGTTAGCTGCTGCCATTGGTGATGCCCTATACATAGGGACTGCGAAGGCAGCAGGATCAGAGAACTGCGCACCATATTGCCCCGTTGTAGGCTGCCGAACATACCGTTCGGCAGTAGCAGCTCCCATGCCTGCGCCCGAAACTGCTGCTCCAGGATATCCGGACGATGGTGCAACGTGCCCTGCTTCAGAATGCGCCCAAAAAGGCGCAGCAGCAGCAGGATCAACAGCAGGTTGAGAATATGGTGCCACTGGCTGTGCTCCCGTCGGTGTGCCAAGGGAAGCTGCCGGCAGGTGGTGAGGATAATGGCTTACCGGAGGTAACCCAATATATACTCCTGACGAACCGACGGCTGAGGTGTGCTGTCCGTGTTGCATATAGTGTGCTCCAGAGGGCGCACCATAACCGAGATAGGGTATCTCTGCATTAGCTTGATAAGCAGGATTGGTCTGTGGTGTGCCCCTGAATACACCACCCGACGTCTTATATGTGTACACGTCTGTGCCACTCATAGCCCGAGTCCAGATATATATATACGACGTCAACTACACAGAACGGTCCACCCAGTAGGTTGTCGTTACGTTGAAAACAGTCCCAACCCGTGCAGGATGGGTTTGTGTGCGCCACACACGAAGCTGTTTTTCGTTTCCGACCACTAAGAATACTATACTAGAATGATATTCTGTGTCCAGAAAAGCCGTTTACGTTTGCTAGACGTCATCGTACGAATACCGTGTTGTCGTTAACGTTGAACACTGCCTCGACCCGTGCAGGATGGGTTTGTGTGCGCCACACACGAAGCTGTTTTTCGTTTCCGACCGCTAAGAATACTATACTAGAATGATATTCTGTGTCCAGAAAAGCCGTTTACGTTTGCTAGACGTCACCGTACGAATACCGTACCCTGAGTATTAAGAGCTGAAGGAGACGACATACTGCATGCTACCGTGAGTTTCCGTGCATTCCAGATAATTTCCGTCAATATACATATTGTCCAGGTATAAGTAAACGTCGTTGCAGGGTTGTATTGCCGATCTGAGCATATTTTTCAAAAACCGATGAACGACATGTTTGACCGTCCACAGTGTGAAAATAAGCGCCGAACCTGTCCTGAACGATATATGATCTCTAGAGGCTCGTAGTCGTCAAAAATACTTTTCCATGGATAAGTTTGACATATACAAACGGAAAATAATGACTAAGAGCTCATCTCCCCCCCAGAACATACTGTGCGCATGGAAGTCGCTTACGCCGAAGAAAGCCGAGTGCTGTTATCCCGCGCGAATAGCATAATTGAAGGCAGCACTCGCCACATCTGATACCAATTTGTCACGGGCATACAAATGCATATACGAAGTTTCAGAGTAATCGGATACGAATCGATATATATCACAACCGGTGATTATGCAATACGGCCCGTGTTACGAAAACATTTTTATTCTGTAACAAAGCTCCCAAAGGAATCGTGTTTCATCACTATATAGCACAGGCTGTTCGGCTAGTTTCTCTCGTCACAGGAATCCCTGTTTTTCCCCAACCGGCGCCGCCATAAATGTCATCTCTATTGTCATCTGTCACGGTATCGTACCAACACCGTTGATTCTGTCATAATCGTTCCTAATAATATTTCTATCGTTCACGATTCTGCCAGAGAGATAACTTTTACTGATTTTGCATTCTTCATCCACGATCTCAGATTCCCTATCAATATTTCTCCCAATATGCCGGTAATCTGAATCGGATCCCCCTTCCGTGGGGGTAATTGGCAGTCTATCGTGCCCCCTGGCACAATGTATACAATCCATAGGTCATATCCGTTCAATTTGCGCGAAGAAGGGATGCCATTACATATGCTTAGCTCTACTGACGGAAGGTTTAGTGAGCGCGTACCACCTGCAAAAAGTTAATCAGCTTTTCAGTATGACGAATTCGCCTTTTAGGTGTTAAGCTTTGGCGTTGGCGGAACAAGTGACGCGATGTCAAGTCGATTTGGTTGCTTCCCCTGCTACGCTACTACTATTAACTATAGTTACTCCCCTTGATGTCGATGCGATGTCGCTGTCGTGTCGCTCTCTCACGCTCGATATCGGATATGACGCAGCCGGCATATGTCATCTGTGGACTTCCCAGCGCAGCGCCCGCGCCCGCACCCGCGCCCGCACCCGCGCCCGCGCCCGTGACATGACAGTCCCATGACACCGCGTGTCATGTTATGTTATGTCACCTTGCCTTGCCCCATGCAAAATCGTGGTCGTGACGGTAGATTTATATGCTGACTCTGCGGAGAGCCGCAGCCGAGACCATCGCATGTTCAAGGTCATACCCACTTAACGTTGACACGTGGGGAGAGATCAAAGGCGGACGGGAGGGAACACAACGACAAGCTAAGGCTCAACTTTCGAGAAAGTTCTTACGTTGGTCACTAACTTGTAAATTCACTATAGACAACACATATTCTGTCATGAGCGACACATAAAGATCCAGGATAATGATCTTCTCGATTGTTACACACGGAAATTTGGATTGTGGTCAAATATGAGTTTATATAAATTTGACTGAATCATATAAACATAGCTATCGGCACTCTCTCTCCGAATTCTTCAGGAATTCCCTGAGACCCGCCTTAGCAAACTCGGATACCTGAGAAAGGACGCTGGAGTAGCCCGCTCACTTCCCGTGCTATAACAATGGTGTCTGCCAGTGATACAGGTTTTGCTAAGAAACCCATTGTCTTTACCCCGTTCATGCGCCAGAAGCACAAATGCACACGAGACCGAGTACAGGAAGAGAATGCAGGGATGTGCTTTTACTTTTAACGTTTTGCTAGTTGTCGCTTTCAAGAATAAAACAGCGGGAAAGTATGGAACTAGCCGCGACAGGTACGCACTTGGCCTTGATATTCGACGAGACCCAGTTCAAGTAAACTCTGATCGATATTCCTTGTCGAAGCAGACGGTCTTAATGAGGAAGCACCGAGGGCGAATGGCCAGCTTGTACTTCTTGTCGTTCTCAGCTGTCTCGGCATGGCTCTATTTGGTTATGATACGGGAGTGGTAAGCGGATCCATCATTCATGTTGTCGAAGAATTTGACCTTAATCCACTCCAGGTGACACGCGTGTCGGCCAAAGTTTCCATAGCTCGCTGCCTTGCCACGCGATGTTTGTTAACGCCTTGTGTTCAAGTTCCCACGTCCTTCCCAAAGATATTCATATTTCATCAGAGATCTGTGGTTTGTGTCTCCGCGCAGCTTTAGGCTCAGCACAACGCCTATGGATAAAGATTAGTGTGAGTGCTCTTTGCTGGGCAAGGTTCACTATATAAGCTATACATGAGCTCTTTTTGGTTATTTTGTACTACGCAGGAAGAAGTGGTTGTTAGTAGCACCGTTCTTTTCGCAGCCGTCGGGGCGGCTGCTGGAGGTGTTCTTACCACTTTTTATGGCCGGAAGTATCTCATCCAATTTGCGAGTCTGTTATACATCGCAGGTGTGTGCAAACGTAGTCTCGGATTCCCTTACGTCTACAGATTGTTGCACGATATCCATCGTATTGCCTGAACGCTTCAAGAAAAATAGTTTAAAGTGAAGTCCCAGGGAGCATTCAACTTCGAATCTCTGACTGGGACCTTCGCTCGGAAGCAGCAATATGCACTGACGGGTCAGTGTAGGCTACGCACACCTTTCAAAGACAGGCACGGCTGACGTCGCACGATCTGCCTTCCAGGTGCGCTAGCGGTGGCCTTCTCCGGGAACTTCGTGCAAATTGTGGCCGGTCGCATCATCCTCGGGCTCGCCATTGGGATCTCCTCCATGACGGTCCCCGTGTACGTAGCAGAGTGTGCTCCACCGAGTATCCGCGGCGCTCTCGTCACCATCAACGATCTTATGATTGTGGCTGGCCAGGTGCCAAGCCCGTTCTGCCTAAGTGGGGTTCGATCCGAATCCGAGTCAAGGACAAACAGTGCTGGAAGTGATTTGGTTTTCGAGTCGCGGTAGAGATAATATCACCTGTCGGGTGGCAGAGATAAGAGAGAGGTCTTGGAGTTGTAAAAGGGGCGTTTCCTTGAGGATTATCAAAGACGGGAGATTGTCATTTCATGAAACTCTGCGTGAGATCTCTCTAAGAGAACACGATCGTGCAGAAGTGGTGCACCGTCCACGATTGGGCTCGCGTTAGTACCACGTACACATCCTCGCTCAAGCTGATGTGAGTCCGCTCCATCTACAGACGAGCTCGAGTTCGGATCATGTAACACCCCTTGCCCACATTCACTGGAGCCAGGCGACTTCTGTAGACGAGCTTGAGTTTGGATCATGTAACACCCCTTGCCCACCTTGATTGGAGCCAGGCGACTTCTGTGGACGAGCTTGAGTTTAGACCATGCACAGCTTTTCACCCGTGGTGACATGAGTGGCGCAGCCTCTCTGGTCGAGCGCCGGATACGAACTTGTACACCTTTCTGCTCAAGCTAGTGTGAGTGGAGCCTAGAGTGGAATTAAGCCTGTCTCTTTACAGGTGGTGGCGGGAGTGACCAACGGTGTGATGGAGGCATGCGACGTGCATAGCGGTGAGGACACTTTGGTCGCATGAGCACATTCCCCGCTGCGCCACGTCGCACCATGCCACCTCACCTCCTTGCATAGCGTCGTGCTGTGGTGCGGGGGAGTGACTGTTGGGCTCGTTTGATGCGATGCTACCTTAGATTGTGGAGACTTGGAGTGGTTTGAATGATTTGATTAAGGTGATAGGTCGTGAGCATGGGTTGAGGCTAAGCAGTGAGTTGTCAGACATCAATCGTATAGAGGTGGGATTGAGTAGCCTGTTTGACGGCAATGGAGCGCGTGCAGCCCCATGAGGTGTCGAGGCATCCGCGCAGGGGCAGCACATCGCAGATATCAATCGGCACTTAACTGGGGATTGGGCCGGCCCGGAAGAGGGCAGGGTGGCGATGGACTATGGGGGCGGCTTTCGCGCCGGCTCTAGTACAGGGCCTGGGGATGCTGCTTCTGCCCGAGAGCCCGCGTTCCCTGCTGCAGCACGGACACACCCACAAGGCGCAGGAAGCCATGGTGAGGCTGCGTGGGCCGCGCTCTGATTGGCGCGCGGAGCTGGCGCTGATGGAGCAGGTGCGCACCCACAAACCAGTCACTCGCAGCGGCGATGTCGGAGCCAGGCGGGGCATCGGAAGGTTTTCAGAGGAAGGCATGGTGAGAGGGAGTGGTTGGTGGGGCAGGATGTGCATGTCGAGGCATGGTGA
>LGRX02009001.1:0-32608 GCA_001247695.2 Cymbomonas tetramitiformis
TTGCTTCGACACCCCCGTCGTCTCCCTCTCGATGCCGTGATCCGCGGTGCAGTGCGCTGCACGCTCCAGCTTTGGTTGCTGCCTGGCCTCCAAACCCTGGCGGTCTCAGCAGCAGCTCGAGTGCGGACGGTCTCGAGCTGGTGCATCCAGGGGACGCCGATGCACCGCCAGCTGGCGCATCCAGGGGACACCGATGCACTGCCAGCTGGCGCATCGAGGGGGCGCCGATGCACCGCCAGCTGGCGCATCGAGGGGGCGCCGATGCACCGCCAGCTTGGCGCAGGCGGCAGGCAATAGAGTTTGTTGAGCCGGGTCTGAGTCCGTTGCACAAGCTGAGGCTGGGGCGCAGACAAAGCAACATGCAAAGCAATGGCTTGGAGACGCAAGTGCTGGACTACCAGCACAGCCAGCGCAGCCTGTTCCCACTGCTGGCCACCGCGTACGCATTCCACTTTACAGGGAACATCATGCGCAAAATGTACTTTCAGTTTGAGAAGGCGAGCCGCAAGGTGGGCGCAGTATCCCGTGTGCACGCAGTGTGATGACTGCGCGCGCTATGACCACTGCACTGCTTTGCCCGAGCCGTGGCAGCGGCAGACTCTCATCCGCAGCAGGTCGCCCCAAATCGGCAGTTGCGAGCGCACTCGGCAGTGTTCCCGGCCCGGGCTGTCCATCGCCGGACAGGAATGCTGCTGGAGGCCGCAGCAGTGCACTCTATCAGGGGAGCATGGCGTGGCGTACATGCCGACTCCTCCATCCCATCACCCACAGAGATTCAGGCGATAATTGCTGCCTGAAATTCCGATGCCGACCTCATTCCGGCAACCCCCGTGAGGGCTGGGTGTGGGAGGGCGCGAGGGTCTGGACACGCTTAGGGTGGCGACTTCAGTGCCTTGCCTGAGCTGCACGCCACCTCCTCCGGCCTGAAGGTGACATCTCGCTGCAATAATCTGTCCCTCGAGGCCCGCCATACTCTGCTCTCATCTTCTGGCCGCAGCCCCGCTTTTGCCCCTCGAGGCCCGCCACACTCTGCTCTCATCTTCTGGCCGCAGCCCCGCTGTGCCCTCGAGGCCCGCCACACTCTGCTCACCTTGGCCGCAGCCTCGCTTGCCCTCGAGGCTCGCCACTCTGCAGCTCTCTCACCTTCTGCCCGCAGCCTCGCGAATTCTCGGGAGGCCCGCCACACTCTGCTCATCTTCTGCCGCAGCTCCCGCTGTGCCCTACGAGGCCTCGCCACACTTGCTCATCTCTGGCCGCAGCCCCGCTGTGCCTCGAGGCCGCCACACTCTGCGTTTCTCATCTTCTGGCCGCATTCCCGCTTGCCCTCGAGGCCCGCCACACTCTGCTCTCATCTTCTGGCCGCAGCCCCGCTTGCCTCCCCGGGAGGCCCGCCACACTCTGCTCTCATCTTCTGGCCGCAGCCCCGCTGCAGCCTCCCACGAGGCCCGCCACACTCTGCTCATCTTCTGCCGCAGCCTCGCTGTGCCTCGAGCCCTGCCACACTTGCGCCCCGTCTTCTGCCGCAGCCCCGCTGTGCCCCACGAGGCTCCGCCATACGCGGCCTCACCTCTGGCCGCAGCCCCGCTTTGCCCTCGAGGCCCGCCACACTCCCTGCTCTCATCTTCTGGCAGCCCGCTTTGCCCTACGAGGCTCGCCATACTCTGCTCTCATCTTCTGGCCGCAGCCCCGCTTTGCCCCTCGATGCCCGCCATACTCTGCTCTCATCTTCTGGCCGCAGCCCCGTTGTGCCCCCTGCACCGCGATCCACAGCCCGAGCTTGGTTCGCGGCCCCCAGTGGCTCCAAGCTCTCTTATCCGACGAAGCGCGGCTCTGTCCGGGCAGGCGCTGTGCACGTGGCAGACCAAGGACGGCATCGAGCTAGCGCGGCTGTGCTGTGGAGGCCACGGCTACATGCACTTGTCGGGGCTGCCCCACATGGGTGGCAACTACGCGCCGCAGGTCCGCTCCCATGCTGCCCCTCCTCTTGGCATATTGCAGTCCGCTCCCATGCTGCCCCTCCCCTGAGCATATTGCAGTCTTTGGTCCTGGTAGATATACCCCATCTCTAACCTCGCCCGACTTGCCAGTGCGCCTGCTCGGGGCTCCCTGCTGTGAGGCGCGCATCTGCTCAGGGGTTGAGGGGTTTGAGGGGTTTGAGGGGTCACATTTCAGGCGACATATGAGGGAGACAACAATGTGCTCTGTCTCCAGGTCGGCCGCCTTCCTGCCCGCGTGCCAGTTGCGTGTGGCTTATCCTTGGACCGATTCTTTTGGCACCACGTAGCCATGGAAGATGGGCTGCACTATGTATCCACATCGGGGATCAAAGGATTGAGCACACACTTCGGGACACTTGTCCGGATTCTCCGGAGCTCACTAGCGAAGAATATGACCCCCTAACCCTCACTGCGCCACCTGAGCCCCTCTGCACCTGCACCGCCGGCGCGCCGCTGCCGTGTCTCTGGAGTGTTCACCTCTGCCCCTGGGTTGGTGTGTGGCTTTTGTCGGCGGGCCTCATGCCGCTCAGTGTGTGTGACGCCGAGGCATCAGTGGACGGGCACATCAGGCAGAGCGCCGCAGGCCCACACACTCTGAGCCCTATTTTGCGTTGTTGCCGGCGACCCTACTGTGCTGTGAATGGCGGTGCTTGAAGATCCTGCAAGTGCCCAGCACTCGGCATGTGGCAGGATCTGAACAGAATGCTCTCTGAAACTGCATCGCAGCTGCTTGGATGCATTCGCCAAGGCCTGCTGCGTCGGAGGGACTGAAGACCTCAAGAGGCCGGGGGAACAGACTGCAAGGTACCTGCTGAAGGCCGTGCGCGCCGCAGCGGGGGGGGAGGCGCTGGTTGGCAACGTGCGCTACTTGGAGGCCACTGGTGCGAGCAAATGCGCCTTACACAACAGCGCCGCTGCACGAGACCCCCAGGCATGCCCCCCACCTGGAGGGCCCCAGCCATGCCCCACCCGTTTGCCACTTACATTGGAGGGCCCCAGCCATGCAATTTTAACCGATCCCTGGCAGATGGATGGAAGGCACACAACATTTGATCTCAACCGCCCGATCCCTGGCAGATGGATGGAAGGCACACACCATTTGATCTCAACCGCCCGATCCCTGGCAGATGGATGGAAGGCACACAACATTTGATCTCAACCGCCCGATCCCTGGCAGATGGATGGAAGGCACACACCATTTGATCTCAACCGCCCGATCCCTGGCAGATGGATGGAAGGCACACACCATTTGATCTCAACCGCCCGATCCCTGGCAGATGGATGGAAGGCTCGTAATGGTGAGCACACCAAGGGGATGGCAGGGAGATGCGAAGGGCAGCTCGAGAACAGGCGCCGTATTGTGCTGGGATTTGATGGGAAGCTTTGTGTGTTGCTGCCCACTGGGTGCAGGTGCTGCGCAGCATTCTGGAGCATCGCGTGGCGCGCCTCATCCGGGTATGTCGCTGCCGCTGCCTCCAGTTGCACGTATGACATGTGGCAGTGGTGGTGCGTGGAAGTGGGCAAGCCACCCAGAGCGTGACACTCGCGCCGTGTGCGGCGCCGCGATGGCCAGCGTGGTGGCGCGTGACGGCGAGGATTGCAAGGCACAGGTAGCCGCAGAAGACATGAAGCGGAACAGTTTGAGCGACGACGAAGGCTTCCAGGTGTACATGATCGACTGGATCAAGGCCTCTAAGGCGCACTGCGCGTATGTCGTGTTCCTCAACTTCGTGGAGGTATTGTTCACCAGCGCTCTCAGTTCCTATGCCTGCCTTGCCATGGCCTGCACAAGCTCCCTTGTCGGCCTACAGCCCTGCGTGTTTCCTAATGTTCATAGCTGCAGCCTCGCGCTCGCATCGCTCTGCTTTGCTCGTTGGGTCTTTGGCTGAATCCTGGAACGAGCTGAATCGAAGAATCAAATCGCCGGGCGCCTGTGCTTACAGGGCATGGCAGATGCTGCGGCGTCCCTGCCCCCAGCGGCCACTGCTGCGCTGCAGCGGCTACTGGTGCTGCATGGTCTGACGAACATCGAGGACAACAGCGGCGACTATATGGTGCCCTACCCTCCTGATCTCTCGTGGTCCTGCTCTGCACGCTGCTGCTGCCACAGCCTACAGCCGATTCGCGTGTGGATACCAGCACCAGCAATGCCCGCACGGATGTTTTTGGTCAATCAGAGACCAGCAAGAGGAATTTGCACGTCTCCCAAGAGTTACGGTGCACCGAGTCAGAATCGCTGCGCCCGCGAAGTGCAGCAGTGTGTCGCACTGAGAAGGGGGCACGATGCGCCTGGGCCCGGGGGGCAGCCGCCGAGGAGGGGAAATCACAACAGCCCCTCACCCTCAGACCTTTGCTGGTGAAGACCGGTGTGCCATCGAGTGAAGAGATGAGGAAGGGGAAGGATTGTGGGGGGTCTAGCCGGTGCTGCCACAGGCCCGAGGGTCTGAGAGCGTGAGCCTAGGGTCGGGGGATGTGCAAAGCGCGCCGCCATTGGGCGGACCTGCGGTGTCAGAACATCGACCTCAGGCCTGAAGCTCTTGAAGTGCTTTGGAGGGACATTTGGAACGATTGATCAACAGGCACTGCGCTCAAAGAGGATTGAGGGAGGAAACTTCACGAGGTCTAAGGGCATACAAGAGGGATGAAAGGATCAGTCAAATCGGGGCCCTCGCGAGGGGAGGGGAGGGTGGGGGGATAACAAGCCAGCGTTGGGCATTGTCTAGGGGTGAATCCTGTCTCGCCACCGCAGTGGCAGACAATTAGACGCATGCTTAGTAGAAAAGAATGGTGAGCATTAAAACAATTGGGTTGGGTAAAATGCCACGGTGGCAGATGGATGGATTCATGGATGCAGAGCAGATGGTTGTGGTCAAGGAAACCATCCGGCAGCTGCTGGCGGAGATCCGCCCTGACGCTATCGCACTGGTAGACAGTTTTGGGCTTGACGACTTCTTCCTTAACTCGGCACTTGGGGTCGAAGATGGCGACGTGTATCGGGTAAGTCACCCACAACCCTGTCCAATGTCGACAGGCAAAAGGTTGATTGAGGCTACTCTGTTCAAACACACACACACACACACTGTGCTGAATCCTTTGATCCCCGGCGTGGGTACATAGTGCAGTCTTCTGTGGCTACGGGGTGCCAAAGGAGTCGCAAGGATAAGCATACACACACAGAGGCAGTCTCCTGTGGCTACGGGGTGCCAAAGGAGTCGCAAGGATAAGCATACACACCCACACAGGCTCGCGCAGCTCGGGGGGCAGGGATGAACCGGCTTCAGGCACAAGGCGGCAGTGCGCTGGCGGTGCAGATGCAGAGGGGCTCGGGTGGCTCAGCGAGGCTCAGGGGGTCCCATTCTTCACTAGTGAGCTCCGGAGAATCCGGATGAGTGTCCCGAAGTGTGTGCTGAATCCTTTGATCCCCGGCATGGGTACATAGTGCAGTCTCCTGTGGCTTCGGGGTGCCAAAGGAGTCGCAAGGATAAGCATACACACAAACCCAGTTCTTCACTAGTGAGCTCCGGAGAATCCGGATAAGTGTCCCGAAGTGTGCTGAATCCTTTGATCCCCGGCGTGGGTACATAGTGCAGTCTTCTGTGGCTACGGGGTGCCAAAGGAGTCGCAAGGATAAGCATACACACACAGAGGCAGTCTCCTGTGGCTACGGGGTGCCAAAGGAGTCGCAAGGATAAGCATACACACCCACACAGGCTCGCGCAGCTCGGGGGGCAGGGATGAACCGGCTTCAGGCACAAGGCGGCAGTGCGCTGGCGGTGCAGATGCAGAGGGGCTCGGGTGGCTCAGCGAGGCTCAGGGGGTCCCATTCTTCACTAGTGAGCTCCGGAGAATCCGGATGAGTGTCCCGAAGTGTGTGCTGAATCCTTTGATCCCCGGCATGGGTACATAGTGCAGTCTCCTGTGGCTTCGGGGTGCCAAAGGAGTCGCAAGGATAAGCATACACACAAACCCAGTTCTTCACTAGTGAGCTCCGGAGAATCCGGATAAGTGTCCCGAAGTGTGTGCTGAATCCTTTGATCCCCGGCGTGGGTACATAGTGCAGTCTCCTGTGGCTACGGGGTGCCAAAGGAGTCGCAAGGATAAGCACACACACACACACACAAACCCAGTTTATCATTCTCAGCCCCTTGAGACAGCTCTTGGACATTCTGGCCGTGGCGTGGGTGGGCAAGCTCTCTTGAGACCAGGCTCTAGGGCGTGTAGGGGGCAGCGGGGTGCTGTGGGATGTGGGCTTGGTGGCGAAGGGGTGGCTTGATTGGCGGAGGTGAGCCGGCTTCAGAGACACAGCAGCAGTTTGCCGGCAGGGCAGCCGCAGAGGGGCTCAGGTGGGCCAGTGAGGCTCAGGGAGCAGAGGAGCGGTCCTGCGCGTGAGCTTGGTGGTGGAGATATGGCTCGCGCAGCCTGGGAGGGATGAACCGGCTTCAGACACAAGGCGGCAGTGCGCGTTGCGGATGCAGAGGGCTCGGGTGGCTCAGGAAGGCTTAGGGGGTCCCATTCTTCACTCGTGAGCTCTGGAGAATCCAGATAAGTGTCCCGAAGTGCGTGCTGAATCCTTTGATCCCCGGCGTGGGTACAGCTGGTTTTTAGTGCAGCTGGTTTTTTGCGGCTACGGGATGCCAAAGGAGTCGGTACAAGGATAAGCACACACATTGAAATCGAGCCTTCTCTGGCTAGCACCTTGCACTGGAGGTTGATTTTGCACACCATACACCCCGCACTTTGTTAGCTCTGTCCTGTGCTCGAAACCAGTGCTCACAATCATCGTTTGCATTGTTTGCAACACCAGCTGATTGCGTCTTGATGATTACTAGCGCAGACGCCATTGGTGACGGGGCTGGTGCGGGTGCTCCATTACAGCGTTTGTATGAGTGGGTCCAGACAGCTCCCTTCAACGAATCGCACTTACCTCCGGGCTATGAGGAGCTGCTGCAGAAGAGGCTCAGCAAGACCCCACTCAAGTCCCCTCCATGGGTTAGTAAATTGTGAGGTCCCCATTTATCGCTTGCGGGGCATTATCGGCGATACACATATTGTGTATCTAAGCAACGATTTCACGCAGTGCAGAGCGACGCAGTGGAATCGTTGGAATAATTATTTTCAACCCGAAGAACTTCTAATATACTACAAAGTTCCATGAGTATACGGACAATAACATTAATTCATCATTTTTTCTTCTTCACATATATGTATACTACATATGCAAAGGTCAAAATGGTGTTGGCATATGCGTGTACATGGGCTTCTGTGCTGGACATGACACCATCGCTAGACTGTGCACTCATTGTCATATTCACCGTATCATCTTCGGTGCTCTGCTTGTGTAATAAACTCAGGTATTCATTGTACGATTTCGGTTCGTTGTTTTCACCGCCAGTGGCATATCCTCTTGTGGTCTTGTTCTTCTTATATCTTGCAGACAGATACGAAAAACTTCACCCACCACTAGCTGGCAAAGCTTGATTCTAACCAACGGGAGTAGATTAGCAAAGTTTTCCCTATGTGTTGACTATAGTGAGCTAACGTCTAACATTGTATAGCATCTAACCATGGCGTAAATGCTCTAGTATCGAGGGTGGTGTGTGTGTGTGTCACAAGTTGGTCCATCTCAGATGACGCTGTGCGTGCGGTGTGCTGGAAATGAGGCCATGGTTACTTGATGTCGGGAATCACGGGACGAATGGCACATGTTTAGGTCTACCTTGCCTATTTTATACACGCGGACTAATGATTGGCATGAAAGAGATGAGGCCTTCGGCCGTCTGTCAAATTTGAATGTGCACTGCAAAGGGTAAACTGTTGTACGTGCTCGAAAAACAAGTATCGCTCTTCACCGATATATCTTATGAGTCGATCAGAAAAGCAGTCAACACCTCTCTATGTGAACCACTCTGTTAAAACTTTTACTGTGGCCCATTCATCGAACTTTTGATGGGAAAACTGATAGCAAAACCAAGACCCCTCGATACCCTGTCGAATCTGCCGCACGCCGCACAACATTGCCATCCTCTCCTCGCAACCTCTCGCCTCATCCACCATATGGTTGAACGATGTATCAGTGGAAGACTATCGATTCAAATAACTTATGCAAATAACTGACAACTGCATTAATCTTTGAGAGAAACAATGCGGAGTTCAAACTTAACCAGGATATACAGAGAGTGAAGGATGCAAGAAGCACCTCACGACAAAAGAAGAAACATAACAGCGCACTGCTGCGCGAGGCGAATGAAAGGTTGCTAGGCATATATTCATCACCAGCAAAATCGAACTCTACAATCGGTGGGTGATATCTAGAGGGAAAACCGGTCGCGATAAGAACATTATGAATGCTACTTGGACAATACGTTGATACGATCAATACGACATGCGGGCCAATGGGAGTTACTGCTAAGGGACAGGGTAGGGGCGCTGGGAAGTTGTCAGATGGCATATGATGACTGCATGTTGCGTCATATCGCGTGAGAAACAGAGACACAGTGACCGCAATGAGCGTCGCCGGCAGCAGACGGTGAACACATCGACATCGCGGACACCATTGCCGTGACTCGTTCTTCATTGACCCATCCCAAGCCGCAATTGCATCGTAAAATCATTCACAACTACCTGCGCACCTCAGCTTTCATCAACGTTCCGCTGTGTCTCAATTTCTCTCACGCGATAGCGATATGGCGCAGCTGTGACATGCAGTCATCATATGGCATCTGACGAGTTCCCAGCGCCCCTACCCTGTCTCTATTGCTAATGGTCTTTTGCGTGCTGGGCAGAATGGAGAAACGGTAAAAACCTTGTAATTTACACGGTCGTATTGTGGGATACCACAATATCGTGGAATTGGCACACGATACAATGTGCCCGTTTTATTATATTTCGTGGGATTGGCCACAATATCGTGTCGTACCAGCTCCATCGCGATATCGTGTAACCCACCACATCATTAGCCACCATCCTTTGCTGATGGGTCAGTTATCCCAACTTAGAGACCGCTGTCGGGAACTTTCTCAAAGGTCCTTTGAAATTTTGGAGGCATGTGTTGCCAAGTTCTCGATTTGATCTTGTGCTAATGTCTTGTCAAATTCGAGGTCATCTTGACCCTAAACATATCGTCGGTCGAAGTAGCGTGGGTACTATGTATCGCATGGTGCATGTCGCACATGGTAGATCAATACGCGCGACTGTGTTAGATTTTTCACCTGTCTACTTTCATAAAGGTTTTCTTGACGTATATTCTAGGTAATAACAAAACTTTCACGTTCCGCAATTATTGTCAAAAGTATGGTAGCGGTCATCAACATAAAAATTCACATTTTTAGTGCTCTAGACTTTCAAACGGATTTGCTATATCGGACGGAACCAATGCTTGGCGATGCTTATCGTTGTCGTTCTTTTTGCGGGGGAGGAATCTTGTTTTATTGCTAGAATGTTGATGAAGGCGGTGTAAATCAGTACCACGATTGATATCTATGGTTGGCCATTGGAGCAACTTTCACATTGGGCTACCACAAAAATTGATTTTATAGGATCATGAGGTGCACATAGTATAGTAGGGCCAACCATTAGCTACAACTTGGAAAATGAATTTGGGCGTGTCACAAGTTGAACATCTTGATCTCTAGCTAACTTTCATTGTTGCCAACAGTGTACCTCTCTGCATAGTCATATGACGAAGGGGGAAAAAAAAGTTCTTCAAAGTTTTCCCATTTTTGTTGTCATTAAAGTAGCAAGTTGAAAGCAGAAGGTGTTCTATCCGTATCCAAAGGGAAATAGCGTGAAGGGAAAGGGAAAAATAAGCAAGATGTCGATCAACATTCCACGTTGCATCTACCAGTTGCTTGATTCACGGCTAGTGTCATATCAAAGTTACTGTATGTGCTTTGTTTGGTGTCTTCCTCTTCTCCGCATGGACAACCAATTACTCCGTCAGGCATTTCGGGAAAATGCACAAAGCTGTTTTTGGGGCTAACTTTGGTGCTAGAACACTGACACATCTGAGGACCCCAGTCGTAGCAAAGAAATCCTGTGGCATTCTTGCGAAGCCAGCCAAAAGAGTAGCAGTTGAATAAAACATTGTTCAATCTTTCAAATGCGTGCTCATAGTATCCCTCCGCGGCTATTTTATCCATGATTTCCGAATAACTCTGCCTGGGACGCTGTAGAATGTTCTCGCGGCTCACAGCAAAAGTGTTGCGAAATGTGCCAGCCCAAATGAGCTGACCTTGCTTGCACTTCTCTTCATGCTCTGCGTGTAAAAATCCGAGGAGATCACACAAAACACTTTCGTTGTGATTGGTGGGCCACGACCCACGGCTGTGTACTAAGAATTCTGGTGCGGGATTAAATGCTAGGAAACGAGTTTCTTCCGTCACGTTCCCCGCATGCTCCAGAAAAGACCGTAGACAGTCACATTTGTCGATGTCATGCCAAAATCCGTCACAAAAGTGGTTTGCGGCATGTCCTCCACAATCTGGCTGCCCTTGTGAGAATATGGTCTGCTTATTGAGGTTGTCATAGTTTTCGTGGATGTGGAACGCGTATGTTTGCGACTCCTTACCGAGCTTCTCGTCTGATTTTGACACGGTGGTACAGCCTTTTACTTCTCGCGGGATCTCTATGTCCTCAAGCTTCGAATCGCATTTATCGTACAGATAAATCTGATATCGCGAACAGCCCAGGTGTTTAATCCATAGTAAGTCTTCGTGGCAGCGGGCAATCACCACACCTACCTTATCAGCGTTCACACCTTCAACTTCATCCTTGCTTTTAGAGTCGTTAAAATTGGAGGTCTGGCCGGTAAGCGCAGTTGGCTCAGGCTCAGCCCTTCCTACTCGTTGAAAGACGTGCATGGAGTGGGGTTGCGTATTCGGTATGAAGGTCTGATTAGTTTCGTTGTGTTGACGCAGGCTCGGCGTTTTCTTGTGGCTGAAAGACGTGCGCGACGGTGAAAGCTCCGCCGAAGTCGCAGTGGATGGGATATACGAAGGTGAGGCAGTGCTCGATCCGAACAGTGAGAGACTTGTAGGCGTTGCGGAAGAAGTGGTGGTGGGCGGTGGCGTGGGCTTACTACCGAGAATACTCGTCGAAACAGAATGTGGTGGCGTTGTATTAGCGAACACTTTTGGGGGGTCATTGGAAGCTGCACTTGGGGCACGTCCCGGCCAGCTTGGAGTCATTGGGAATGGGCTACTTTGATTTGTGCTTGAATTGGACTTCCCCATTATTTTCGGCTCAATACTTATTTCATCTCTAAAAAGGTGCGCACTTCGAGGGCGCAAGGGTGAAAATTCCCTCGAAATCGCGGTGAGCGAACTTGGCGAGTTATTGGCTTCAGTCTCTTCTATAATACCTCTGGACGCCGTATTTGAGGCACGAACTGGTCTTTGGAAGGCAGCCAATCTGTTCGAACTATTGTAGCTTACCTCCAAGAAAGCTAGCCAACCAAGCATCCCGACACAAATAGCGACAACATAGGCGTTTCGCATAGCTATGCTATTCGCGCCGTGTGGGCACGTAGAGGGTCTCACCCGAGTGATCTACATCTTCTACAGCTCGCTGGTGTCAAATATACAATTCAACAGTTGCTCTCGACGATAGAGCCCTATAACTGGAAACTGTATCAACCGGAAACGGCCGGGCGGTATGAGTACTTGTACTCCTACTCGTGAAGGTCTCGGCCAGTTCCCTAACCCCGGGTTGCACCGACGCGAGGAAACATGCGTGCACGGACACGCGACGGAGCTACGACCTCGTTAAATGCTAAAATGCAACAGGAAAAGAAAGAAACCTGGATATTGTTGCGTATAATTTGAATATCGGTGTATGAGGTATTAAAGTTCATCTTTAGGACCCACTTTGTTAGAATCCACGGTCAGATTGCTTCAAAAATAAATAATCTTGACAATATTCTACGGGAAAATCATGGGGGATCACAACCCCCAACAACTTGATATTTCTAATTTGCAACAAGTGTTTGCTACTGTTCTACCATCATGGTATTCGAGTTGTCTATGGACTGTAAACACTGTAGGCAGTTGACGTCGGTCGAATTGAGAAACATCATACGTCGATGTTTGCCAAAAATCTGAAAACTTCTGAAGGGAGCCGTCGATGTAGAAAAATTGTCGATTTTTCTGTGGTTTCACCCTTCATGACAGTGAAAAAATGTGTATAAATAATACTATACTTGGTTACTCGAAATGGGCGTTATATGTATGTATAAACGCTCGAAGCGGCCTTGACGATGAGCTTTTGTCCAGGGTCGATATCGAAGCGCAATCACGCGATATCGACGTTTTTTCCTCTTTGTTGCACGTTTCCAGCCTGTTGCACATTTCCAAATGGCGAGGTACTCTGGCTGCCTGATGCGGAGTAGTTGGGTGTCCGAGTAGACCCTCCCTCATCTTACTACTCTCGCCATCATAGTAGGCCAAGACATTTAGACCGATTCTATGGTTTGGTGTCACGTCACGTCACGGTGCGTCGGCCGACTCACGACTGTCACCAGTTTATATAGTAATGCTCATAAATGCGCGCCTTTGTGACCAAGTGGGTGGACTGTTACCAGAGTACTAGGGGCGTCAGTGACGGTGCTGTAGGTCGACCTAGTGGGCTTGGCACCCAGAAACTGGGGACGGTAGGCTGTAAGCGAGCTCGTGAACTTGCACAAGGCAAAGATGGTGACGAGTTGGACACCAAACGTGTGAAGAAAGCCTTACAACATGAAGGCTATCACCATGTCAGCCGACACACCGTGAGCCGGGCGTTGAGGTCATCCATGCGAGGCACGGTTATTCCACTGAAGTACAAAGCCCCCAAAGTGGTCATCGGAATCAACGCGCTGCAACGACAGAAGCGTGTCATATTTGCTCGACGAAATCGTGACCGGACTTGGAAGAATGTGCTCTGGACAGACAGCAAGTACTTCGTGGTGGGCGGTAAAGCCGGGGGGACACTTGCCAAATTCAGATGGGTACCACAAAACGAGGCCAATACATGCGAGACCAACAAGAATGCGATCCAAGGTCACGTGTACGCAGGCTTTGGTTGGCATGGAAATACTGAACTCGTCTTCGTCAGTGGGACCACTGGCAAGAAACGCCCTGCTGAATATGGCCGGGGCAAAGGTGTCAATGCCAAAGAGTACATGGCGGTGTTGCGGGAAACGCTCATCCCAGGGGCGAAGAAGATATTCGCAGCTCGTGAACCGAACTCGTGGGTGTTCATGCAAGATGGAGCCAAGCCCCACACCGCCAAGGTCACTCAGAAATGGTTGGCTGATAACGTGCCATCCTACATCACCGGTTCACCGCGTGGCCCCCAAACTCACCTGATTTGAACCCCATAGAGAACCTCTGGGCGGTCATGGCAGGCAGCCTCGCTGGGACTCGCTTCAAGAACATCGACGAATTGAAGGAAGGGATTGAAAAGGCGTGGGATGACATCCCAATCGGCACCATGAGGAAGCTTGTGGGAGGCATGCACCGCAGGATGAGAAAAGTTATCCAGGAAGATGGTAGAAGGATCTCGGCATAACTACCGAAAGTGCAAAATGTGGCAATTTTAGCCTAGTGGTGCAGTAGTGTAGAAACCTTGCAGCACCCGTAGTCAAATCGTTCCCCAATGCGATTAAGCATTGTCATGTTGTCAAATAAGTATATCGACACAATTTTAATGCAGTGTAACCATGTTTCGATTGAAATAATGCCCTTGAACTTGCCGACGCACACACAAAATAAGCAAAAATTGCACGAAATCCCAACTTTGCAGCCCAATATCAAGAGTTACGGTGCCCATGTGATGAAACGGACAACGAAAATGGATTCCTCGACGTTGAAATACCCCTATATCAACCGACGTGGTCATTATATGCCCCAATGCTATCCTCAAATGTCTTATTTCCTTCGAAACCCTACTCCGCAGACCAGGATCCCATAGTAATGCTCATAAATTAAGGGGCAACGAAAAGCGGGCGTGGTGTCGCCAAGACCGCCCGAACCTGTCGCTCGCGCATGCGCGCATGTCACCTCGGTTCCATAGAAGGTGTGGCAGTGCGCGAGGCAGCTCGGCTGCTCCCATAAGATGGTGAGTAGACCGGTTTCAATAAAGTGAGACATTCACTGGGTAGGGATTCTCAAGGGCTCAAGGTCTCAAGCAGCTCAAGTAGTCAAGTAGACTAGTGACACAATAGCGGTGTCACCTGCGACCAGACCGGCCCAGTGACCAGTTCTCCTTTTGCCTACCTCATGGACCCTGCGTTGACTTGATGAAGTGGGGCGCCCGAAAGTCGCGCGTGAAGGTGACTCCCGAATTTTTCCAAAACCGCCTTATTTTCAATTCTGAAAAATCGGAATTAATTTTACCCAATATGCGTCGAAATTGGGAAAATGCCGTGGAGGTCAGAATAGGGGTGTTTCTGGGGGGTGATCGATGCCTATCGACTAACCATTATATGTCCCCAATATTCCAATTCCAAATGCTACCTGGGGACGACTTTCTGATTTTTAAAAAAATCGGCATTCAGCCCCCTCGGCCGATAACCCCTTAAAAATGGGCATTTGTGCTTGACGCGTGGTCGGCGTGGCAGGCTTGGTCAGGCATGACTCGACCCCCCCCCTTGTGCGATTTGACTTTATAGTCGTCATTGCTATACATCCTCGGCATATTCTGATTTCGTGGCAGCCGCATGTAAGCAAGATCCGTGTGGGTAGGGGGTACATTTTCGAAAAGTGTGTTCGAAATCGCAAAAAAGTGCCCCTTAATTTATGAGCATGACTATAGAATGAAATTTTCCCATTAAGCCCTCCCCGACATGACGTAGATTCCCAATCGTAGGAAATATTCCTCCATATCAGAAATCGGGAAGACCGTGCGATTTTTCATCTGACCGGTGTGGTAAGCCTACTATCCCACCGTTGAGCGTTGACCCGGAAGGACCCTTTGAAACATGCGTCGGGCTGCTGTCCGCACATGAATTTTGGCAATTACTTTGCAAATTTCGCAACATGTATCACAACATTTAAAACATGTTTTCACTGTGATATATGTGCGTCGTTTGACACTCGAAACGTAGCGAAAGAAGCCGTACTTCGCGTTTTAGGATGCTCGCCGGGAGTGAGTACCCTTGCGGTACTAAACGATTGCGTAGCGAGATGTACAGAGATGAGTCTCCGCCAAGTTTTCACGCGCAAAGTTAACTTAAGTTAACGTTGCGTGATAGCGCGTTTGGCGTTATTCCATCCGTATTCGCGGATGTGAGCAAGCCGCGAAGGGGGTTCGCATTGCGGACTTCAAACGCGTTTTGGGCATCCGCGTTTCTGCGGATGCTCAAGACAGCGACTGAAACTAACTTCATTACATACTTATAAAGTGTTGGTGGAGAGAGTTGCACGCTGTTCGAACACTCATAAGTTTGAGACTGCAAAACGTTTGTTCCAATTGTCCCGTTTATAGCGGTACAATGATGAAAACGTGCGGGGATCTTTACGCACGCGCTCATCATGTCCGATAAAAAAGTTCACTACGGAAAACACAATGAAAAGTATCATTACGAAGTTATAGGTCTTATAACTTCGGAATAATATCATAATCATAGGCTCACCGTAGCAGAAATATCAAGTTATTTCTTTGAAAGCGGTGCTTGGGACGCAACATCAGGCTGAAAAATACAGAAGGTGCGAGTCGCTTTTCCGACGTGGCACGTAGATTTAGTCGGCAGAGAGTCGTCTCTCTCGAAAGCCGTCAAAAAAATCAGGCCTCCATTAGATCGAAGGATGCACAGTGCATGAGGCGACGGAAAGTCGACGAAAGATGCTTTATGTCAGGCATGTCAGGCCTTTCTACAACTCGCCGACTCCAAAAACTCGGAAAAGTTGGAGCGTGACATTGCCTGACATGCCCGTCGGCCGACGTCGACCTACGTGGCCCTAGCCAATCAGCGTGCTGTGATCAAAGAAATAGTCGGCCGACTACCGACTCCGTGACGTGACACCAAACCATAGAATCACCCTTAGCAGCACTGCACCAGCAGTGAGCCTCCGTACCATCGACATGATCATTCGAATGATTTGGAACAAATCACGCTGAGAGATGCTAGCTACCCGAAGACGAAGCACAGGCGTCGACGCATGGTGGCTAAGGTCTTGGAGTCGCAGCGTGAGTAACTTTTTTGCTGGGACACGCTGAGCGTTGAAAAAGCTTACAAGAACATGCTTTGACTCCATGAGAAGGCTCCTTAGGTCCGAACATTTCACCATACTCGCTGTGGTCGCGGGATCGATAGGAATGGGCGTCCTCTGCATAAAGTCCATATAACCACCATTTGTCAACGCGCCATACCTAGCACCATACGTAGACCCGGATGGCACCCTCCCTGTTGGCCGGGGGAATGCAACAATACAATGCGCTTGTGGGCTCCCTTGTGTCGCGGATGCAAGGAACATGAGCTGCTCAGAGTGAGGGAGATGCAGGGAATAGGAGCTACACAGAGTGAGGGAGATGCATGGAACAAGAGTTGTACGGAGCGAGGGAGATGCATGGAATAGGAGCTACACACAGTGAGGGAGATGCATGGAACAGGAGGGCACGGAGTGAGGGAGATGCAGGGAACATGAGCTTCACGGAGTGAAGGAGATTTTTTGTCAGGGATATGACCGATGACATATGTGTCATACATGTCATACCTGTCATGTCATGTCATGTCATGTCATGTCATGTCATGTCATGTCATGTCATGTCATGTCATGTCATGTCATGTCATGTCATGTCATGTCATGTCATGTCATGTCATGTCATGTCATGTCATGTCATGTCATGTCATATGTTATAATGACATACAGTCGTCGAGTATCGTCAGTACGGTCGACTATGAAATGTACAATCATAATATCTGTCTGCCAGACTGCACTCATACCCACCTATACTTGTTGCGAGTTGCTACGGTTCAATAGCAGCCGCATAGTCTAAAAGGTTGAATATACAACCTTGACAGTGGTACTCTCCGTCCACGCGACGAACGAGGACAACATAAGTGTGTGCAGTGCAGCAGTAGATATATATTGTATATTGAATATTGTGTATGTGACAGGTTCGCGCATACATACAGGCGACAGCGATCGCACATATACGACCATATATCGAATAATAACATCCGCTGCAGAATCAACAGCGAACGGAGTGCGCGAGGAATTACCGTCGCGAACGCATTCGCTCGCATAAATATCGTCAAAAAATAACAGCGACAAGGTGTGCTCACTGTATACAGATCGCACCGACATGCTGTTATCATTCGCAGGGTTGGTACGATATGCGACATACGGACGCGCGAATGATTAAAACATCATCGGTATGAATGATCCGTACGCGCGATGGCATTCGTACCATGCGATACATACCGGCGACATAAATGTTCACTATCCGCAACGACATACATCAGCGACAGTGACGATTCGCTATTCGCACTAATAGTTCAGTGCAGCGCACGCATTTCGTTATTGCAAATGATTGCAAAAATCGCTCGTCGACGCGCATACGATGATTTAGCTTGTCAGGATATGCACACCTGCTATAATTTCATCATGCTCAGGGGACGCGCGATGAGGGCGCATGATTCGTATACATCAACATGCAGCACGCTATTCAATATCTGTGACGCGCGCACATAGCATACAGAGATGATGTTTGTTCAATTACTGGCAAATGTACATATAAAGTTTGCAGTCTGACACATAATATAACATCAGATTTTAATGCTGTGCAGTCATATGTGTAATTGTGTATATACTATGCAGCATACACCATATATACAGCATACATCATATATGCAGCATACACCATATATGCAAAGATACACCATATATATATATACAGCATACATAGTACAGTACCAAGTGTGTATGCAAATACCATGCATCACAATACCATGCAGCAATACCATGCAGCATAATACCACCATGGTGTACATTGACATATGTGCACACATGTATACATCCAACTTGATCACGATAACAGTTGGCATACATAGGCATATATAACAGTGCATCATGGAAGTATTGCAAATTTAAAAAGTCGGGGCTTACTTTAAATCACCATATAATTCTGTCGATCGACTTGGTGACTGTTTGTCCGCGCCTAACCGACCACAGGCTTGTACCCTGTGGAACCGGGGGTTGAATAAGCAATACAACCATGTTACACTGTAGATATGCACATCTCATATACATACCAGATGTTGCATCAATATATTACATAACATACCTGCTGTGCAAGTTTAAACTATAAACGAACCCACTTGGTATAAGGTGCCGATCATGATCATTAAGACAGTAATTAGCTCAGTATTTCCTGACTCAGGATTTGGGATGGGATACTGTTCTACTGTTGATCAATGAAAGGAATACTCACCGGAGCCATGTGTGAAATATACCATTCAACTCATCAATCATTATGATGAGAATTGCAGGATTACAACAGTATAATAAGTATATTGATATATATCATACTTGCTACATGCTGTCCAGTGGTATACAGACTAACTTGTATGATTAAACATTATCAATCTGCTTAACCCCTCTTCCGGTATGTGCTTCGAAAACGAAGCATCGAAAATCCTGTATTCAATTTTGATTTGTTAAGGCATTTGACCTCCGATCACAATTTTGAAAACAGATCTGAAAACGTCGCATCAAGGCGCATTCAAACATGTGTATGGAAATTGTGAAGAAGCAACATTTTGCATGAAATTCCAAGTTAAATGAAAACCGACACATACAAATTCGCTACATTTAAGCTATACAAGCCCTAATGATGTAACAACCCTCGTTACTGGAATATCCCGGTTCAAGATATCAGACAGTCAGTGAACCAATATAGATAAACTCTCCTAAGAAATAAACCCTAAGCTAGATATACCCGGAACGGTCACGGAGTCGGAACGGTCTCGAGTCTAGCTACCTGTGACACTCGGTGTGTCACAGCACAGGCTTACGGATCAGTCACGGTCCAGTGTTGGCTACCTAGGAATCTGTCATAGGGGCCTGCACCGGGACTCCCGGTCAGGGCTGCCTATACAGATTTCAGCACACCACCCCAGCACTGTGGGTGGTGACTGACAGGTAAGTCAGAGAAGTCAAGATAAGTTAGGGTAGGAGCTAGGGTGACAAACCTAACTGCTAATTCAACTGTGCTATTCTGATACACAAATTGAAACCCTCTAGCCGGCACAAGAGCAGAAACATACAGGCACTCAGGTCCTGCTAAACTACTGAAAAGCACTGTGGCAGCAAACCAGATTGAAGATTGTAGATGTCAAAGTAAAGCATAAACCAAATTGAAGACCATGTTGAGGTCAAAGCACATCTCAGTACACCACCAGAGTGGTGCACTGCCAGAGCCAGAAGTAAAGCTACTCGGGGTCAAAGTCCAGAGGAGCACCGTCACCACAATGTCCACGGTAGTAGCTTGCAGCACTGCTCTCCAGTGGGTCAGGCGGCCGGTGAACCACCGTCGCAGCACCCAGGGAGTGCAGTACTGCATCCAGAGTGACGGGGTCCAGCTCGGATATACCGGGGTAGATGCATAAGTCTCCCCTGCACAGCACAGGCTGCGGTGCAGCCCGACCCGATACCTGCACAGAGTCTATGTCGTTGGCCGCCGTGTAGGCGGCAGCTCCCACTCCCATGACCGAGATCAAAAGAAAGAGAGAGACAAAGTAATGAAATCCCCACGGGCCCGCGTGTGCGGGGAAGCCCCATGGCGGCTTGCCACAACCGTAGGTGCGGGATGCACCACCAGACTGAGGCACGTGGGTCGCGGACTCCGACGCATGATTTGCCGAAATGGCCGGAGTCCGCGGCTTCACGATGAAGCTGCCGTCGGCGAGGTCCTCGTAATCGTCCGTGTCGTAACCCGTGAGGTCAACCTGCCCGATGGCGGCGTGGTTCACGGTCTGAACGAACCCAGCGAACTCACCGTCCGCGTCCGCTGTGGTGGTTACCCGCGCCGATTGCAGTGGCGCGGGTTTCACATCCTTTCCCTGCGAGACAGGCATAGCAGGGGCCGGCACGGCGGATGCCGATGCCGCCGCACCACCTGCCGGAACCTGCTCCTCCGGCGTGGTCCCCGCCGCGGCGGGTCCGCACACCAGAGCCGAAGCCTGCTGCTCGATGCCGTCAGGAGGCGGGAAAGATGCGTGCGTGAAGTGCACCTGGTGATTGGCCGCGGAGTGAACCTCCGCGGCAAGATTGTCGAGCCGTCGAAGAATGTCGTCTCCTACGGGCTCGTCGGAAGCTGACCGCTGCTCCACCGCGAAGCCGTAGGCGGACACGTCGATGCCGCCCACCGCTCCCGCACAAAGCACCGCAGGCGGCCCGTACGCGGCAGCCGCACGAGCAAAGGACTCCGCGCCATCGTCCGCTGCCTGCTGAAAGAGCGCACACATGGCAAGTGCATGCACGCCCTCCGCGTCCTCCTCGTCGATAGGAATGCAGAATGCCGCGGCAGAGGTGGGCGGGTGTTGGCGCCCGCCCAACGGGCAGTCGCGGTAGAAGTGATAGCTCTCACCTTTGCCTGCCTTCTTGCACCTGCCGCAGAACGGCTTCGCTCGCTGGTCGTCCCGGTCGAATCCCACGGGCGGCACCTTGTGCTGCCCCATACGGTAGCCCCTCGGCTGCTGCGCACGCTGCTGCTGCTGTTGCCGCTGCTTGTCCCGCTGTTGCCGCACCACCGGAGCGCCCTCCCCGTGCTGCCGCTGTACCAGCTCCTTCAGCTCCGTGATCTTCACGAGGAGGGCGTCGTACTCGCTGCTGGAGAGGTGCGCGGAGATGCCGTCCGCTCCAGAAGCCGCCTTCCCCGTGTCAGTCTGAGCCCAAGCCTGGTAGATCTCTACCACCATGGAGCGGAGCGAGGCCAACGGTACATGGGCCAAGTCAGCAGCCATGGGGTAGCGCACCTTAACCGCAGCGTAGAACGCCGGGTCAAGCCTGGTGTACAGGCTCAGCTTACGCGTAGCCTCCGTAGGTGTCCAGTCGGAGGCCCTGTTGTCCCGCACCAAACGTTGCTCCCGCGCTAAGATCGGCTGCGGGTCCACGTTCGCGGGGTAACGCAAGGCCGCATGCTCCTCTTGCTGCGACTCCCGCAGCGCCACCGGTACGCAGCCCTTGATGATGTCGACCAAAGCTCGCCGGCCATCTCGGTCAGACGAAGCATCCGTACCAGTGAGCCAGACATACGCGTTGCTGTGCTTCTCCACCACGAGAGCCAGCACGTCGTATAGAAGGCCATTCACCCGGCTCACAACCGGGGTAAGGGGGTCGTCGAGATCAAAGGACTTCAACTCCAATCCAGCAGACTCGAACTCCGTACGTAGCTGCACCACCAGGTCGGACAGAAGGCCAGCGTCGTCCGTACCGCGGAAATGATGTTTCTTGTCACCAAGAACGTCCTCGCGGATGCTCTTGGCCCAGGCACGATGCAGACGTGCCTTGTAGATCTCGTCGGTCAACTTCGCCTGTTCTTGCAAGTAACGCCTAACGGCCACGTCGGCGTCCTCGTTCGAAGCAGGGTTGGGGGTCGGAACAGTCGGTGTCCGCACCGTCGGGCTGTTCCGAACCCCGTCGATAAGCCTCAGCGAGGCATCAATGTCGCTGTCCCTCGTGAGGGACTTCTTAGCTCTTGTGGTAACTCCCATAACTTTGAAAGCCTGATGGGAGGTGGTACGCCGGGGCGCGTTCGGGTAATGTCGTGGGGAAGATGCGACGCCACAGTCACGGAAGGAGCGGTAGAGCCATGCGAGCGAGGGGCACTGGAAGACGTCGTCGAGGTCGAAGGTGCTCGAGCCACCAGCCCAAAAATCGGCAGCAAGCGGGATCAGGGCAAGCGTAATACCGTAAATGAACATTGCGTCGACTAGGCCCGGTCCAGGTCGAACCCCCATAGCTGCGGCTCAAAGACGCTCACCGCAAACAGCTCATCTCAAAATTCCCGTGAGTCCCCAAACGCACCGTCGCGCACCACCTCTCCAAGCGGCTGCTTTAGCCAATCATGGCCAAACTAGCTGTGGAATATAGCGTGGAATGGGTCCACGACCTACTGGAATATCCCGGTTCAAGATATCAGACAGTCAGTGAACCAATATAGATAAACTCCTATAAGAAATAAACCCTAAGCTAGATATACCCGGAACGGTCACGGAGTCGGAACGGTCTCGAGTCTAGCTACCTGTGACACTCGGTGTGTCACAGCACAGGCTTACGGATCAGTCACGGTCCAGTGTTGGCTACCTAGGAATCTGTCATAGGGGCCTGCACCGGGACTCCCGGTCAGGGCTGCCTATACAGATTTCAGCACTCGTTTTGACCGTGGACCTAGAATATGAACTTTATCGGGTTTATGGAGCCGACATTAGGGTCAAGATTAGGGTTTATACTTTATAGTTGGGAATATGTTGAGCAGATGTAACAATTGCAATTTGTAACTTGACACCGAAACGCTTTGTGGATGTTTACAACAATATCTTATGCACGGTGCGGCGCGATGCGCCTTGCCGAGACGTTTCCGGCGGTATCTTTAAAGTTCGGATTGGAACACGGACACGAGAGTTATTCAAACAAAGGCGGGCAACATCATAATGGCAATATCGACTTACCGGAAGAGGGGTTAAGAGTACTGAATCAGAAAGTACCTATACAATACATAAGTCACTGACATCATTATGTATGTTGACATTACACTGACTCACTAAGTGTATATGATCAAGTATTATATCAACATATGATACATAGATACCATCCAACAAACACATGTGCGTGTTGCGGATGTCAAGCGATGGCGATACATATGGGACAAGATAAAACAACCTGCTGAAGGGCTGGATGGAGAATATCTCCAGACCCGAAGGCAATATACAGTGCTCAAATAAACAGTTGGTCACTGTTGAGCACTGTCCATGCATCCCACACAATCGCCGGAGCAACTTCATTATCTACTTATGCATCATGACAATTGAATCAGAAACCTGATCACAATTCAGTGCATACTTTGTACAGTAAATCAGAAATTCAACATGATATCTGACAAAGTAGATAATAGAAATACTATGAGCATTTGCTCTAACTGCTTGATGTCTGGGTGGCAGCACCACCCTGATTAAGTTAAAAACTATCTGACAGACATCAGTCAGTGACTACAAGTCATTGTTGATAAAACACACATTATCACCACTTTTTGCATGGTCGTGGGTTTCAATCAGCAAAACCCCATATGTTGACCATCCCATATCTTCACGAAAATGCCATGAAAAATATCGTGTGTAAAAGTGAGATATGTTACATGAGTTATGTAAGATGTGCACATTGCTATATATATATATATATAGTCAAAAACAGTGAAAATGGGTAAAAATGCTTGGCGGGTAATTTCAAAATTGAAATTTGGACTCGATTTTTTTCACGGAATATCATTTTATACCTATTAAGGTACCTGAAAAATATTATGTGCACATTCATATCTCATGTAACACCCTAAAAATCGTGTGTGTAACACCTAGGGGTGTACATAGTGGCTGAATGCGTGAAAAAACTCACACGCATGATTTCAAAATGAAAATTTGGGTCAAATTTTTTTCGCTGATCCAATTTTTCATCTATTGATAAATATGCCCAAAATATTTCAGCACTTGTAACACCCTGTAACACCCTGAAAATCACGTGTAAAAACTAGGGGGTGTAACATACCTCCTAGATACCACGTGGTAAACAGTGACATATTAAATGCAATTTTGCTTCAATTCCTTCAGGAAATGTTCATACTGCTTAAATTTGATATAATAACGTGTTACTGATACCATGTAACACCCTAATGTCACTATATGTGATAAGGGTCACAGTAACCCTACACACCCTAAAATGCCACTATATAATAGTGAAACACTCTGTGTTTGGCATTTTGGTCATGCTGAAATCAGCACATTCATGACCAATATTTCGGGCAACAACCCAATAACTGTAGGGCAACAACTCAATAACTGTACAGCTGCTTCCTAAGGGAATTGCATGCTGCTTGATGAGGTAATAGGCACTTGACAACTGCCTATGGAGTTCACACTTCCTTGAGGGGGGAAGAAGGTGGAACCATATATATACTTCACCTCATTATATCAATGTACAAAATTAATACATGTACAATATATATATCACACACACACACATCCATTTTGAAGGTTTTGTTGGTGTGGTGTTTTATCTTAGATGGCAGAAGAACCAGCAGCTATACCAGCTATTGATCTCGATCCTAATAACTGGTACTTTGACATTCTGGGTTCTTATGATCATTTCAGCAGATTCAAAATACCTTCATGGTTAAAGGGTTATGCTGACACACAAACCCGATATGATCAGATAGGATATTTCGATGCCATCAGCAGAATGAAGACAGGCATGAGTCGGTATAGAGATCCAGAAACTGAGCCTAAGGAACCAGATGAGGATTACTCAGAGGATAATCCCCCGCCTGCATTTACAGATCCAGATGATGGTCAGGCCACCGCAGCAATAATTCCAGCCGCAATTGTCCCTAAGGTGAAAATGAATCCACCGAAGGAGTACAAAGTCGGACAGGATGCGGAGGTCTGGATGGATACAGTAGACAGATATTTTCAGTTTACATATCCAGGTGCACCAGATAAAGATCTCATCACAGTCTTCCTCACGTTCATTCAGAATAATGTCAAACACTATTTTCAGGTCGTGGCTAAAACACCAGATGCCACGTATGAAGATGTCAGGAATACATTCCTCAGGCAGTTCGGAAATCCCCACAAGCGATCAGTTGCCAAAAAGCATCTTATAGCACTGCAGCAGGGTAACCAGACTTTTGCAGACTACCTACGCACATTCACATCACTGGCTGCTTTAGCATCAGTTGATTTGGATGATGTCTTGATTAAGGACAGATTCGTCAGTAATATGGAATCAGACCTTCGGAAACAGTTTCATCTCAGATTTCTGACAGAGGATGAAAGGAATAACTTGTCGTGGGCACAGACCACACAAGTTCTGCTCGATTTGAACTATGTAGTTCATTCGAAGCAGGCAGAAACCCTTCACTATAAGGGACAGAAGGAACAATCAGGAGGCCCAGTCAGGAAAGACAAGGACAAGGGCCGTGGCAATAAGCCATATGACAGATCCAACAAGAATCAGAATGCCAACCAGAATTCCCAGAGGAATAAAGGAAAAGGCAAAGGAAACGGCAAGGGAAAAGGAAAAGGAAAGGGATCAGCATCAACTCCTTCCCAGCCTTGTCAACGTTGTGGTCGTACCAATCACGTCACAAAGGATTGCTTTTCCACCAAAACACCAGAAGGGAAATCCATAAAAGGCAATCCTCCAGCTCAGAATCCATACAAAGGACAGCAGCAACAGAATAATCAGCGTGGCAAAAGTGAGTCCAACAAACTCCTAAAAACAGTCAACACCCTGGTTAAGGAGCTACAGAATCAGCAGAGCATCAATGCAGCAATTGCAGCCCCAGCTCCAGCTCCAGCTCCAGCATCAGCTCCAGCTCCTCAGGGAAACTCTCCGGGTACTGCACAGGTACCAGTGATGAGGGCACCCCGAGGATAAATCAGCCTGAAAATGCCACTGAAGCAAGTGGCCGGGTTGAGAGTATCTCAGAAGAAGTCCTTTCCAATCTGACACTACAGTTCCAGCAGATGGATACTCCCTCAGAACACATCGCACAGATGCGGTCACAGACAGCACAGCTGAAATCACAGAAGAAGCTGTTGTTGTACAAAGGGAAAGTATATGGACAGAGTACTCACATTTTGGTAGATCCAGGAGCTACATCGTCATTTATCGACAGACAGTTCGCTTCTCAGCTTGGTATATCACCAACAGACTCATCATCATTCTCAGTGGGATTGGCTGGAGGAAGCCAATTACCCTGTACATCCTATCTTCCCAATGCTACATTCACGCTGGGTAAATATAAGGATACAGAAGATTTCTATATCATTGACATGAAATCCTTCACAGTCATCCTGGGACAGGATTGGTTGGAAAGAAGGAACCCACACATTGACTTCCAGTCCAAGAATATGACGATCACTAGGAAACACTCATCAGGTTCCAGTGTTCGTACAGTTCTATCCAGAGTTGAACAGACTCCAGATTCAGATGACCTTCCTGAAATGGAATTGGTCAGTGCCACCACTATGAGGAAGCACCTACGACGTATACGATCCAGTGGGTCGGCTGAAGAAGCCGTAGCTTATCTTTTTTTTCTCTCTGAGGTCGATGGTGAATTGGTCATGGCAGCAGCAGACTCAGACACCACTATATATGGAAGACCCAAAGGTCACGAGCAGCACGTGATCTAATCAGAGAAGACTTTTCAGATATTTTCCAGGAGGATCTTCCAGCTGGCCATAGGCCAGAACGGTTTGAAGGTGGATATCATCGCATCAACATTGAACCTGGGCATAAGCCACCATCACAGCCAGTTCGTACTATTCCAGTGCCTATGATGGAGGAGCTCAAACGACAGATCATCAAATATGTCGAACTGGGTATCCTTCGTCCATCATCATCACCATATGGGTGTCCAATCATTTTCGCTCCTAAGCCAGGGGGGAAGTGGAGGATGTGCTGTGATTATCGAGCCCTTAATAACATCACCATAAAGGACACGTATCCATTGCCACCTCACGATACCCTTCTTGAACAGCTTAAGGGGGCACGATGGTTTAGCAGATTTGATTTCAATCAGTTTTTCCATCAGATACCCATACATCCAGACGACATTCACAAGACAGCAATACGTACCAGATATGGTTCATATGAGTGGACAGTGATGCCTTTCGGGTTAACTAACGCTCCTGCGACCGCTCTACGTGTTGGAAATCGAGCATTCTTTGACTTCATCGATCAGTTCTTGGTCACGTTTTCATGGATGACACCATAGTGTACAGTCCAGATTTTGACAGCCACGTGAAGCATGTTCGACAGTTCTTACAGCGCTGCAGAGATCATCAGTTCTACATCAGGCCTTCTAAGGTTGAGTTGTTCGTCAGATCCATCGATTTATCGGACACCACATCTCAGAGGCAGGCCTATCCATCATCGAAGACAGAATCCGTGCAGTCATGGCTATCCAGCCTCCTGTGTCATATGGTCGTATGGCTAAAGATGGCAAGTCATCTCTTCGGTCATTCTTGGGCATGGTCGGCCAGTTTAGGAGATTTATACCAAAGTTCTCCAAGATTGCCGAGCCGCTCAATCGTCTCCTTAAGGATAATGCAGAGTTTGTCTGGGAATCTGAGCAGCAGCAGGCATTTGATAATCTCAAAAGTGCCATCTGCCATGCTCCAGTACTACAGCTTCCAGATCAGAAACTGCCATCTATTATGGAGGTCGATGGATCAGGCACACACGTTGGTCAAGTAGTATTGCAGGATCAAGGAAAAGGTATGAAGCCATGTGGCTATCACAGCGTCACTCTTTCTGATACACAGAGACGCTGGCCTATTCCTGAGATCGAGCTATTTGCCATTGTGGAGGGCTTCCGATTCTTTCGCCACATCTTGCTGGGAGCTCCTGAGACTATTGTTCGCTCAGATCATCAGCCACTGGTTTATTTCCAGTCCAAATCCACACTAAGCCCCAAACAGGCGAGGTGGTTGGATGAGCTCTCCGAGTACAACTTTCGAATAGAGCACATTTCTGGCGAGAAGAATAAGGTTGCAAATGCACTTACCCGTATTTCTACACTCTTTGAACTCACTGATTGTCTGCAACATATAGACGTCGGCGAGTCACATTCAAGAGACATTCCGTCTACAGATTCTACATTCATTGCTCTTATTTCTGCATCATCAGCTCATCAGCTTCACGACATTATTATATCTCAGTATGATCGTGACACATTTGCACAGACTATATTATCTAAGCTGGCATCATCGACATCATCACAGTCAGTCAGCAATTTCGAGCTCATTCAGGGATTGATCTATCGCAAGACCATTTTTGGCAGACAGCTTTATATTCCACCTACTGCCAAAGTTCCTACAGATGACGGTGAGATCACACAGCTTCGCCACATTCTACTTCATGAGTGCCACTCAGCCACTATTTCTGGTCATGTAGGCAAAAATCGCATGCTTCATTTTATATTGCGTAGCCGATATTATTGGCCAGGAATGACGAAGGCAGCCATTCAGTACATTCGGGAGTGCCCCGTGTGCCAACGCCAGAAAACGAGGAGACACAAACCTTATGGTCAATCACATATACGATATTGTGTGCCTAAGACAAAATGGCTTGATGTATCTCTTGACTGGATTACTGACCTGCCTATCACCACTAATGGGCACGACAGTATATTTGTGGTAATGTGCCAATTCTCTCATCGCTGTCATCTCATTCCCTTCAACATAACCTGGACTGCTCAGCATACTGCTTCAATATATATGCAGCATATCTTCAAGCTCCATGGTCTTCCGAAGAACATCATCTCAGATCGAGACCCCAGATTTACTTCTTCATTCTGGCAAACACTGTGGAAATCTACTGGTACGAGATTGTCTATGACGTCTTCACATCATCCACAGTCGAATGCAAGCAATGAGAGGAGCCATGCCTTCATTGAGGAAGCAATGAGAGGAGCCATGCCTTCATCCTCAGGTATTTTTCATTTTGTTTGATGCATGATTCACCATCCTCTGGTTTATAAACTGATTAGATAGTATTTTTCTCCTCAGGTGTTGTTGCAATGATACTTCAGCCAATTCGTGGGAGGACAAGTTGCCTCTGGTGGAGTTTGCAATTAACAACACGGTTTCTGCTACGACTGGTTACACACCATTTTATCTCGACTCGATGGCGCAGCCACTTTCGCCTCATGATCTGGCAATCACTATTCCGCCAGAAGCTCCTGTTCCAATACAGAATGCTATTCGAGATCATTTTGACCAGTACTCGGCTGTACATGCCAACGCGGTAGATAACATTTCCCGAGCAGCAGAGATCAACCGAGCCAGATTCAATAAGACTCACATGCCCCGACAATTTGCAGTAGGGCAGAAAGTTCTTCTACGGACTGAGTTTATTCAATGGACTGGTTTGACAGAGGCAGGCAGACACTTTAAGCAGCCATATATTGGGCCGTTTATCATATCTAAAGTGCTCAGCCATGGACGTGCTTATGAGTTAGATTTCGGGGATCTCGACATTCGTATTCACCCGGTTCAGCCTGTATCCAGAATAGAGCTGTACAATGACTCAATCCAAGCACCTTTGCCTCTGCCACAGATGATCACCGAAGAAGGGCAACCACTGTTTGAGATATCACACATACTCTCAGATAAGATCACTAGAGGTGTCAAGTACTATTTAGTGCGATATGCAGGCTACGGCCCTGAGCATGACACCTGGGTCAAAGCCGCAGAGCTGACCAATGTAGCAGACATGATAGCTGCCTATGAAGGCTAACATTGTATTAAGCCTATTGCCCTTATTACTTCTTGTAATATATACTAATACATGTCGATCATCTATATACCTTGCTCTTAATGTTTTGTCATTATGTTACATAAGAAGCAGGAAATTGATCCTTCCTTGCTAAGGTGTAGTGAGCCTTGTACAAAATCATACCCTTGCACAGATACGCATATATGCGGGTACCATATCTGTGGATAAATAAAAAACTGCTATGCTACCTTTGCCAGACCGTGGTTTGTCATTCGGATCTTATGGCCAGTAATCCGCAACTACCGGATACTGAGGTGGACGGAGTTGTGATCCTGAGTTATGCTTGACACACATAACTAAAACGAATTTCACATTAGTACGTTGTCGAATCCACTCTATGAAATGTTCGTCAAAGCGCGCGTACCGGACCGAAAAATATTGAGGAGCACTGGGGCAGATCGGGTGAAGGATTTAAAGTGGACTCATAGAGACCCTCCAATATCTCGTTAAGCAGGGCCCACTCCGTTTGCATTAAAAACAAGCCGAAATTTCGAATATTCGGAAGGGGCTCTCCATAGTATTTCTGTGAACTTCGGGGGAGTAAGCTCTCTGAAGGGAGGAAGAGGTGGATGCATTATATAAAGCCGTACGAAACATATTCGTTTTTAATTCGTCACTCTGAAATACGATACGAACGGCAGCGCAATATCTATCCGTAACGTAAACCTCGGAAGATACCTTGAAACGTCACTCTGAAATACGATAAGCAATTCATGGGGGCTACATCCTAAGAACTGTAGGGCTAAATGCCTAAGGTGAGGGTTTAAAGTGGACTCAGTTCCCCCCAATATCCTAAAAACACCTTGAGGGACGCCTCATCGGTGTAAAGAAGACTGGTACCGGCTCAACAACAAAGACATCAAAGACATATACAAAGGTATGCACCCTATATTGTGAGGTCACAACTCTTCTAAGAGGGGAGATCTGTCAGGGATATGACCGATGACATATGTGTCATACATGTCATACCTGTCATACGTGTCATACGTGTCATACCATGTCATGTCATGTCATGTCATGTCATGTCATGTCATGTCACGTCATGTCATATGTCATAATGACATACAGTCGTCGAGTATCGTCAGTACGGTCGACTATGACATATACAGTCATAATATCTGTCATCCACTCACCATGAGTGACATCTGTGATCGAGAGGCTGATTACAGCATCTCGATGATGAAGTAAGACAGTTCTTGAAGAACAAACTGTTCTGGAGGGACGCGTCTTCGCTTCAAGCATGAATTGAACACCATGCGGGTATCATATGGCTAATTCGATCAGCCGATACTGTTAGTTCGCCCAATGTTCTCTGGTTCGCAACCCGATGGTGGTAACGCCTATGAGGCGTGAGGACATTGAGGTATATGAGGAGCATTGTGCTCAAGCAGATGATTCTGGATACCAGACTGCACTCATACCCACCTATACTTGTTGCGAGTTGCTATTGTTCAATAGCAGCCGCATAGTCTAAAAGGTTGAATATACAACCTTGCCATTTTTAGGGTTTTCCCCTCACTCCCGTCCAGGGTAATGAAACAATACAGTGCGCAAGTGGGCTCCCTTGCGTTGCGGATGCAGGGAACTGGAGCTGCACAGAGTGAGGGAGATGCATGGAACAGGAGCTGCACGGAGTGAGGGAGATGCTGGGATTAGGACCTACTCAGAGTGAGGGAGATGCGGGGAATAGGGCTACGAGTGAGGAGATGCATGGATCAAGAGCTGCACGGAGTGAGGGAGATGGAGGGAACAGGAGCTGTACGGAATGAAGGAGCTGCAGGGAGCAGGAGCTGCACGAAATGAAGGAGATTTTTAGGGTTTTTCTCTCACTCCCACCCGGGGGAATGAAACGATACAATGCGTTGGTGGGCTTCCTTGTGATGCGGCGGCTAACACATACCCGGATGGCACCCTCCCTCCCGGCCAGGGGTATGCAATTATATGATGCACTGGTGGCGTGCAAGATTCGTGCACGTGGTGAGATCACACCTGCTTCAGAAGTCGGTCAGGTGTTTTTACAAATGCAAACGTTGCCTCGCCTTCTTCCTCGTCACTTCTTTGTGCCCTCTCATTATCAAAGGACGAGGGCGTAGAATATGTGTTGTCAGATGATTCCATATATATCATATCTGAATTACTGGCATCGGATGCATCTGTCTCATCGCCTGCAACCGTGCTATCATAGTCATTAAGTAAGCTTGCCTCCACCGCGCCTGCCTGACCCGTAGCTGCGCATTGTGCGTCCGCTTCCATTGCGGCTGCCCGCCCCAAGGCTGTGCCCGGTGCGTCCGCCCCCACCGCGCATGCCTGCCCCGTGGCTTCGCCCGGAGCGTCCACCGTTCACAACGGGCGAAGTCCCAATATCGGGGAGGTGTGTGGCGGTTTTCAGGGTCGGGTAAGGTATTTGGGAGCGCTTTTGACACAAAAGGTCACTCCGTAGGAAGGTTTGCTCACGCGGCGTATGGAACGGGCTTTTTGGCTTCCCAGGCGACTAAGAAGTGCGGCGTGGGCTGCTTTTCGCTCACAGCGGGCGAAGTCCCAATATCCGGGAGGTGTGTGGCGGTTTTGAGGGTCGGGTAAGGTATTTGGGAACGCTTTTGACACAAATGGTCACTCTGTAGGAAGGTTTGCTCTGATGGAAACACCAAAATGCTTCCAGTATGATTATATTGTTGACCAGACAATATAATTATATCGGGCAACAACCTCCCGACGAGATCCAGACGGGACTTGAACCTGCGCGCTCAAGGTGCAAGCCCAACACATAGCGCCCTACGCCTTAGC
The DNA here is from genome assembly GCA_001247695.2 of Cymbomonas tetramitiformis. Classification (NCBI taxonomy): domain Eukaryota; kingdom Viridiplantae; phylum Chlorophyta; class Pyramimonadophyceae; order Pyramimonadales; family Pyramimonadaceae; genus Cymbomonas; species Cymbomonas tetramitiformis. The sequence goes on from LGRX02009001.1 coordinate 32,315, forward strand.
GCTATGTCATCAGATCTGATTTCGGTGTTTCCATCATAACTCTAGAACTGCGGAGGCGGCACTGTGGGGGCGGTCGAGTGCACTCACCGACAATCGCGCTATCGGGGGCGCCAAAATAAATATCCTGTCCGACATCGAGGGCCAGCAGCTGCCGAAATGGTGCCGTGCCTCCAAAGAACTAGAGTTATGATGGAAACACCGAAATGCTTCCAGTATAATTATATTGTTGATCAGACAATATAATTATATGAATCGGGCAACAACCTCCCGACGAGATCCAGACGGGACTCGAAC
>LGRX02009001.1:32628-45449 GCA_001247695.2 Cymbomonas tetramitiformis
TGCTCACGCGGCGTATGGAACGGGCTTTTTGGCTTCCCAGGCGACTAAGTGCGGTGTGGGCGGTTTTTCGCTCACAACAGGCGAAGTCCCAATATCCGGGAAGTGTGTGGCGGTTTTCAGGGTCGGGTAAGGTATTTGGGAGCGCTTTTGACACAAATGGTCACTCCGTAGGAAGGTTTGCACACGCGGCGTATGGAACATGCTTATGTCTGGCCGTCATGGACTCTTAACCGTGCATTGTCTGATATCTGCGATATCGGGCGAAGTCCCAATAGTTGATAGTTGCTTAGGGGCTCTAAAATTCAATTCGGGTACCTTGAAGGTATCCCGCCCCATCCCGTTAGTTTTTAGGGGGGTTAGATAATTTTCCGAGCATGGTGACAAGAAGCAAGAAATATATATATGGATATATATATATGTCGGGTGCGTGGAAGCAGAACAGTCTCGCAGGGGCCGGTGTTCTCGGATACTAAGATGATATCAAATACTTAGTTGAGTGTTTTATAGCACACTGACAACTGTGACAACGGACACTGGTGACATCTCGGGCTGAGGGGTGACAGACAGGAGATGCTGGAAGTGACGCCCCGACTGTCATTCCTATAGTTAGGGTGTATGACTGTCACCGGTCCCGGAACCCTAGACCCCGAACATATAACGGGAAGACCGGGTTTTATCCGTTTATCTATTCTGATTACCACACTCCGAATATACAGTCAAGCTGATATATTCAGCAGGTTTGGTACCACGCACGCTTAATTTTACACTGCGATTTTGGCCATGATTGGCTGAACACCGACGCTTGAGATGGGGTGAGGAGCCCGCGTTAGGGGGGTTTTCGGTACGGGCGGTATGGCTCAGTTACGGACGCGCGGTTGATTGGACATGATTGGGTAGCGCTTACGACGGCTTGTTTTCCGTGCAGTATCGTTGGGCTGGGTTTTGTTGTTTCTGGTCTCTAGAATACCGTCCGACATTGATCGAATCCTTTCGTCCCACACGACCGCGTGCAATTCGCTGTTTCCCTGATTATCCTCGACGACCCGCCGCAACTCGCTAGCCGTCGCCCACGCCGTTAGCCTCACCTCGCATTTTCCACCTCACCCTGTCTCTGCAGTCATTTCACTATGGGTACTTCTACGAGATCGCACACTGCGGCTGCACGCCGCTCACTAGTTACAATTTTCGACGATGCCGCGGCTCGACATGCAACCACGCCAGCCACTCCTACGGTTACGACTACACCAGCTGCCCAGTCGGCAGGGGCACTCCTCGATGCAGTCAGACGTCTGGCGAAGGAATCCTTCGACGAGCGTGCCGCCAAGCTCGTCATCAAGAAGGTGTACGACGACAAACATGGGCGTTTTGATGGTACGGAGTCGAACGTCAGCTCCGTTTTCGCCCGTCTGGTACTGGCATTACGGGACATTTTCGTCACTGAGGAGTCCGCGTTTGCCTCTTTGTTCGACCTGGAGGATGCCGCCCTGCCCGTACGCGCTGAGGCGAACAAGCTTTTATTTTCGACACTGGAATTCATCGTTGCTCCAGTGTCACCCGCAGCAGACTGGATGGAGTCTTCGGCGGAGACACACCCGTTCGATGGGAAGCGGGTGTTGCTGGAGATCGCCAGAATGCTTCTGGATTCCGGCGGGCCCTTCCAGCGCACCGCGGACCTTCTGGCCATCAAGATCAACCAGTTCGACCCGTCGCGGGCTATCGCCGCCTTCAACGCCGCTCTCCGGTCCGCTCGACGGAAGAGCACTCTCGACGCCATGGAGGTCAAGTCCCTCTTCATCAAGTCCCTCGACCCGGTCTTCTATGCTCCGGTCGTCAACCGCCTCCTGTTGCACGACCAACGTGCGGCGGAGTCCCTTGCCACCATTCAGCAATGGACCCGTGAGTGCCACGCACAACACGGGACGGACTCGCACGTCCCGCCTGCTACGCGCACAGTCTCCGCCCTCACCATGGCTAGGCAGAGCGACGACGAGGACTACAAGACGGAAAAATAATTAATATAGAATAAGTTTTCATAATTTTAGAATAACCCGTTTTCATCGTTAATTTAGAATAAGTTTTCTTGATGTCATCCGGCTATGACCGGTGGTCCTTTTCACGACCCGTGTTCAAATAATGTGCACACAGGTCAAACGCTCTCGTTCCCGCTTGCCATCATGAGGAAGCCTCCGAAAAGCTTTAAGAAGGTTTGTCTCACTTGTGATAATGGTGGGCGCCGTTGTAATAGGCACTCACGGCGTGTTCTGCTTGAAAAGAAGGCCCCTGTACTTCTTCTATATCCTAAACCCTTTGACTTGCCTTTTACCGCTGCACGCGACCGGCAAGCATCTTTGAAACTTCCGAGTTTCAAAGATGCGTTTTGTATTTTGGGTGCACCCTAATTTTACAAAACGGCCGAGCGCTTCCCGTTTGTGCGGGATATTCACATTTATTCCATGGAATATTTCATATGGATTAACACACATAAGCACGAAGGCATCGGCCACGCATCTTTGAAACTAACGAGTTTCAAAGATGCGTTTTTTGTCATTTGGGTGCGCATACCCAAATAACAAATCAGCCGAGCGCTTCCCGTTGGCGTGGGGTATCCAACGCTTGAATGTTGAATATTCATTGTAATATGAGTTAGCAAGCGAGGTTGCAAAGGCATCGGGACAGAATCTACGAAACTGTCCTATGCCTTTGCCTTTGGGTTTGGGTTCGAACGTGACACCCAAACCCAAAGATGCCAAACAGCCGAGGGCTTCCCGTGCGTCCTAACGCACGAAACTTGGCACGAATACTACCATGGTACATATATTTAAGTTACCAGAAGCTCAAGGCTTCAAGTTACTTGTGCGCGAAACGCGCAATTTATTTCTAAGGCAGATGTTTTGGGTTTGGGTTCGAACGTGACACCCAAACCCAAAGATGCCAAACAGCCGAGGGCTTCCCGTGCGTCCTAACGCACGAAACTTGGCACGAATACTACCATGGTACATATATTTAAGTTACCAGAAGCTCAAGGCTTCAAGTTACTTGTGCGCGAAACGCGCAATTTATTTCTAAGGCAGATTTTGGGTTTGGGTTCGAACGTGACACCCAAACCCAAAGATGCCAAACAGCCGAGGGCTTCCCGTGCGTCCTAGAGCACGAAACTTGGCACACATACTGCCAAGATACATATCTTTCAGTAACTTGAAGCTCAAGGCTTCAAGTTACTTACTTTTTTTCAAGCAGAACACGCCGTGAGTGTCTATTGTGGCAAAGATGGCAAATAATAAAAGTCATTATGCGCACAAAGTCGTGCTTCACGGCCGTGACTTTTAGATTCACGGCCGTGAATCTTTCCGAATGGAACCAAAAACCGTTCGATTTTAATCGAACGGTTTTTGGTTCCATTCGGACATATGGACATCACGGCAAGACCCTTCAGTGTAATATTTCGCATGGCATGGCGATAGCTCAACAGGTACAGTGACACAGCGTCATGGATGCATGCACCGGTCATAGCCGGATGACATAAAGAAAACTTATTCTAAATTAACGATGAAAATGGGTTATTCTAAAATTACGAAAAAATGTTCTAAATTAAATAGCCTACCCTACAAGACCGTCTTCGGCGAGCTCCGCGACCAAATCTACGACATGAAGAAAGAGCTGAAGGCCCTCCACAACCGTCTCGACGACACGAAGGGCTACACGCCCCGCAACGACAAGAAGAACGCCATCGGACGCGGTGGACACGGTCACGGCTACCGCTTCGCGGCGAAGCCCCTACTCTCCGAGCACGGAAACTTCCCGCAGACCTTCCGTGGGAAGTCCTCGGGTAAAGTGGCTTTCCACAAGCCCACCGGTACGTTCGTTCCGTTGTGCCGGCACCCGGCATGCTCCGCTACGGCGGAGAAGCATTGGCATCGGGACTGCCCGAACGGCGGGCCACGCGGACATGTTGGGGCGCACGGTTTCAGCATTGCGGACGGCGAAAACGACGTGCTCGCCATGATGTTCCAGAACGCCGTGGACGACGACGCCGCCGCTCGTTTCGACGCCGTCTGCTACATTGCAGGCGGCAAACCGGAGCTCTACGACACCGCCTCCGCCTTCTCCTTCGCTGTCGCCGAGGAGCGGGTGCCCGACACCATCGACGAGTACCTGGGGTACCGCCAGCCCGCTGACACCCGCCTCGGGGTTTGCGCGGTTGGTGGTGCTACGAACATCCACAACTTCAAGATTCACGACGAAGTCCATGCCGACGCTCTGGACGTGCCACCACCGCCGGCACCGCCCTCCGCTCCGCAGTCGGTGGTGTCCGACGAGGGGATGTACCCCATCAGCGCGCTACACGCGCACGAGCCATACGCGACCTTCATGGACAAGTTCGCGTTCAACTTGGACATCGCGGGACCGGGGCCGACCCTTGCAATGCACCACATGGGCCCCGTCGCGCCCGTGGACTCCGTCTCCGTAACGACGGACGACTCCGGGGATGATGGCGAGTGTCTTCCGCCACCGAGACAGGCCTTGGGATGCGGCAGGCCGCCAGTGGGTTTCGGATTCTCTGCCCTCACATCTCTCGCAGTCTGCCTGATGTTTGTTATTTGTGCAACTGCCGCACCTTCGCGTGGTTGCTCCGCGCCAACATCTTCCGCGACAGGGCGCATCGGCGACGGGGTCGGTGGTGCTGGTATGCTGACGCCCACAGCCATCCCGCCTGATCTCTACTGGCAGCCGGAGGGCTGGTACCACAGCTGGTACCGTGCTACGTACGGGTACGGGTGGACGTGGCTCCCAGGCCCCCCGCAGCCACCTGAGGCAGCTCCGATTGTTACTGCGCCGCCCTCGCCGGGTGGTGCTCCGCCATCGCCGGACTACGGGCCACCCGCCTGGGGCGGTGGAACCGGAGATGCACTTTCTTCTTCAATTCAACACCGGGCCGGGCCGGTTGCACCCGGTGCAACTGCCTGCGACGACATCGGCACATCTTCAATTCTCTCAATTTGCTCTACGCATGATTTGACAAACAGTGGTACCAGCTCCCCTGGGCGCTGTGACCGTGGCACCGGCTCTCCCGGGCACTTTCAACGTGGCTAGAGTTACCGAGATTGAGATTGGCCTGCCTCCAGAATGTAATGCTGTTGGTTCAGGTTGCCCCAAGATGGGCTTAATTTAGGGTTTTAACTGTATCCGTATTCTGCAGTGTGCCTCACTAGCTGCTAGTTTCGGGAGTTACCCTGCCAGAAAGGACAGGTTCTCCTGTAGGATGCTTATTTCCACCGAAGCTGAGTAGGTGTTTGTTTCAGTTCCGTGACCACCTAGTTTGCCAGTCACCACCCTAGGTGGTGTGCTGGAAGTGACGCCCCGACTGTCATTCCTATAGTTAGGGTGTATGACTGTCACCGGTCCCGGAACCCTAGACCCCGAGCATATAACGGGAAGACCGGGTTTTATCCGTTTATCTATTCTGATTACCACACTCCGAATATACAGTCAAGCTGATATATTCAGCAGGAGACCCACTGTGCCCCCCTTACTGGGGGCAAGATTGGGTTCCCCGTGACACCACCTCACCCCGTGGGGCTGAGGTGTCGCCAGGCAAGGAGGCAGGAGCACTGCAGGGTCTAGGAGCCACACCGGCTCGGGCAATCCGGCATGCGCCATCCCAAAGTGTTTGAAAGTCCATTGCTAAGCTAGTCTAAAGAACTCAGGTCCCTCGAGGGTCATCACAAACCGTGCAGGCATGGAGAAGGGTCAATGCTGAGTCGTGCTTTGATGTTTAATCATGTTGGAGGCGCCTTCGTCCTCGATCGCAGGCGTCAAGCGCCAGTGAAGCAATACTCACCCCGACAACGTCTAACCAACGCCGGTGCGATGCCAAACGCAGAGCCAAAAGCGGTCTGGCACCACCAGAGCGAACGCGTCAACGAAGAGGGGGCAGGGGGGTGGAAGGTGAAAAATGCGGCGTGCCCCCACTCTGCCGCCAATGAGCGCGCAAGCAGAGGGGAGAATCGGCGGGATTGGTGTTGTGACACCACCGCACACCACCACACAGTGGCCAAGGGGCACGAAGGGTGGAGCGGAGAGCGGAGGATGTTGCGGACGCAACTCGTCGTGCTCAGAGTTGTCGCCATTGGCGAAGGCGATAGACTCGATGTTGGTGTCTGGTGCATAAGCACCACCAGACACCACCAGACCATAGCCAGGTGCAGGATGCCGTCGATGGACTCGAAAAGATGCCAACGCTGAATGAACAGTGGGCATGCGCGCATTCTGGCGGTCAGCGGACATGGTGGCTGACCGCTGGCTGGAGAATTCCGCGAACGCGAAGTTAGGGTTCCCAAGCGAAGACATAACTTTCTAAAAAATGAACCAAATCCAGCGATGGATGAGTCAAATTGGAGTAGATTTCGACGAGGAAGACGCCGGTGACGTCAAACTAGTCGTGCGGCAAGCCAGTTGTCTTGCGGGAGCGGTGCTGCTGTCCAGAAAGGCGAGGGCGCGTTTGGGTGCGTGTCGAAAACGTAACTCCTCGTAAAATTAACCAAATCGGGCGACGTGTAAAAGCCAATCTGCGTGGGGTGAAATTCGACGAGGAAAACGGCGGTGAGGTCAAAAATAACGTGCGGGAAGCCAGTGTTGCCGCAGTACGGGCGCTGCTGTTCAGAGTTTAGGGCTTCGTAGGCTAGACGCCGTTGTTGGAACGAAGCACGTAGTCGGGAATGGCCGAAAATGCGAAAAAGCGGTAGGGCACTTCTGTAGCCCAACTTTCGGATGGTTTGACGGATAAAAATTGGTCGCGGCCGCGATCTTCAACGGTGGCCGGGGTCGGGATGTGGTTGCTGTCGTAAGGACGAAACAGCTGCCGTCGGTAGCGGCGGTCGGGATTTCAAGGAGGGTCGGTTGCGCTCCAAGGACCAAAAGTAACCAAAACGAACACCCACAAGTGGTGGCCGATAACCTGACAAGAAGCAAGAAATATATATATGGATATATAATATATGTCGGGTGCGTGGAAGCAGAACAGTCTCGCAGGGGCGGGTGTTCTCGGATACTAAGATGATATAAAATACTTAGTTGAGTGTTTTATAGCATACTGAAAACTGTGACAACGGACACTGGTGACATCTCGGGCTGAGGGGTGACAGGCAGGAGACCCATTTGTCCCCTTACGTGGGGGCAAGATTGGGTTCCCCGTGACATGGCTTCACTTTTAAATGCGGAGGTGGACATAGGACCTCTCGATATATATATATGTCGGGTGCTGAGGAGCAGAACAGTCTCGCAGGGGCGGGTGTTCTCGGATACTAAGATGATATAAAATACTTAGTTGAGTGTTTTATAGCACACTGACAACGCTGTGACAACGGACACTGGTGACATCTCGGGCTGAGGGGTGACAGACAGGAGACCCACTGTGCCCCCCCCCTTACAGTGGGGGGGGCAAGATTGGGTTCCCCGTGACATGGCTTCACTTTTTTACTAAGCCGGCGTAAACCCGTAACCGGTTTTAACCGCGACGATCAAAAAAGGTTTTAACCAGGGTTTTAACCCGGTGAAATCCCGACCGTGGGCTCTGCTCCCTTTAATAGCGAATATTGCCGAATTGACAACATTATTTCGGCAGCCCGATATTTGGCAAAGTTCTGCGGCCAGGCGGTTAGTAGAGGTTACCTCTCGAGCATTCCTCTCTTACAACATAACTGACTTTGCAGATATAATGGATATACACCGGCAGTGGTAGGACACTCAGTGGAAGGCAAAAGATAGCATAATAAAATACGATAGGTGTTTTATTAGGGGTTCGCTTTGCCGAACTGAGCTGCCGAAAGGAACGGGTCCATCGAACCGTGACAACGGAACCGCAGGTGACAATCACAGTGAGGGGGAACACGCAAGGGGCATCACTGATTGTCAGAGTGACACCAAGTCATGCCCGGCATGACTCTCGTCTGCTCCAAAAAAATGTAGTTCAGTGTGCCACCATCAGGGTCGTCTAAATCCGAGGAAAGTTTCGCATGGTGGTATGTTAGAGTGACCCAGGAAACCACCATCACAATCACCACCAGGTCTACTCCCGTCGTCAAGTACATACGAGTATATAAAAAATCCACTGTAACACTATGTTTATTTATTGAGTCTCAAGTCCTCAAGTATGGTAAAGGTCCTTAAGTATGCTAACCCGTAACCGGTTTTAACCGCGGCGGTCGTAAAAGGTTTAAACCGGGGTTTTAACCGTAGGTGCTCCGGGTTTATGCCGGCTTAGCTTTTTTAATGCGGAGTTGCGGACCGATAGGACCTCTCGTCTGTCGAGCTCGTGTCGTCGCGAGGTCGCGTCGCGTCGCCCAGTTCTCGTAGAAAGGTGTAGAAAGTAGATTGAAGATTCAAGATTGATTCGCATGTAATATCGTTTTATACCGTATATAAATGCCCCGTCATATGTGTATTTTGTCATATGTGTCATATGACCCCGCCACATTCCATTTGACCTTATCGGACCGTTACCCTGCAACCTGTACCTCGTAACCTTACTTTGACTGGTAATAAGGTTATAGGTTTATACTCTTGCTCTCTCTCTCGTCTGTGACATGTCAATTGTCATGTCATGAGATGACGATGACGTGAAGTGTGATGTGATGTGATACACGACCACCGTCACGGACTTCTTCTTCATTTGGATAGGTCCACGTGGTGCTGATCGGGCAATTGAGTGACACTTAAAGACTTAATACACCATGTGGAGTTACAGAATGCAATTGTAAGCTCAACGCTACAGCATCTTCTTGTTGTTGCAGCTCTTTATTCTTGCAGCACGCCGACCGGGTGTCTTTTCGATTACTGCTGCCTGTTATTTTCTCGGTATTGTTGAAGCAGGACCTATGGTTGTGAATAGGGACAGATTTTTTGGAAATTCAACTTATAATTTGTATGGTGCCGATGGTGCAAAAAACACTTTGAAAGGCTGCTGCGTATGAACGTGCGCATAGATCAAACGACTTCATTTCTTCGATTTGACTTGAATCAGGAGGCACACCGCACAGAAATGGACGCCTTTGAACAACCGCACGTTGAAAAATACGAGTCTACGCCGGCTTTTAAAATCGTTAACATAAAAGGTTTCGAACCACAAATAGATTATTTGATAGAAGTGGTGTCAGGCCAACAAGTACATGCGTTGTCGCACAACCGTATAGGTCACACGTTCAGCAAGTGTGAATTTACGTTTGTAGGTTGCCACTGACCTGACCATTAGGTACCGCGCCATGGCAACTGTAGCAACATTACCTTCGTTACAGCCGTGACACGTACTCGTTTCCTTGCTTCTTGATTGGGTAGTAGCTGCGGAAGGGGTATAGCTTAGTAGCTGTGGAAGAGGTATAGTTTATGGGACATCAGCTTGGAAAGTCTCCTGAGGTCCAAGTGAAATAAGCGTAACTGATATTTGCGGGCCATAGGCTTTAAACTGCTATGCGAGGCTGTACTCTTTCGCTGTGGAACTTAGTAGTTTACGCTGTGGGTTGGCTATCAGAGACCGCGAAATCCGAAGCTCCTCAGTCACCGCTATTGGAAACTTACGATGAGGAAAAAGCAGCGAAATATTTCCAGGTGAGTGCGTCCTGAAGCAAGTTGAGTTGAGCAAGAGGTAGGAACTGTTACTCAAGTGTGTAGGCGACCAACAGGACGCCGTGTGTGCTTGGCGACAAGGCAGCGGTGCTGTCAGAATAATTGACGAGTCCCCAAAACCGAGTTCTCGCACGAGTACTCAGAATGATTTCTTCGCTAGCTTCCCCTTCTTCTACGGATGGATTGTGCTGATTATCACCACTATTGCCCGCGTCTTCAAAGCTTACGGTCAGATGAACACCTTGTTTATGTACATCCCTTCAGTCCTCGAGGAGTTCGACTTCAGCCGAGCATTCTTCAGCTCGATGTTCGGCTTTGCCTGCATCGTTGGAGCGTTTCTCCAGCCGTTATTTGGCGGTCCGATAGATCGACTCGGCGCCCGGGTATGCCGCCCTGCGTACCGGACCATGCCTCCTACTCCTTGTCATCTACATGAGTGCTTTCCAATCTGCTTCTCACGCCCTGATCGGTTCTCATCGAGCAATAACCTGGATTCGGTGCCATGCAGATATGTATGCCAATGTCATTGCTTGGCGTCAGCGCTTCCCTCATTCTTTTCAGTGTCTCCTCTAACTTCGTGATGATATTCTTCGCACTGGTCGGCCTTCGAACAATATGTATTGGTGTCATGGAGAATGTGTTGAACCAGTGCCTATCGCAGTGGTTTTCGAGGTGCGCTCATAACCTCGACGCTTACCACTCGGCATTGCATATCAAATGCAGCCACTTGAGGACAGCCGTAAGTCGATGCATTCTTTCAAGCCTCGAAGCTTCGTCCCTAACCTGTAGGCGTGGACCTTCTTGTGCGTGAGAGCAGCAGCATAAGTACCACGTAGCCCCACGCATCTCCGCAGAAAGCTCCACGCCCCAGAAACGAGAAGCCCAAAGTTAACTCACCGGAACTCCGCGGGATGTGTATAGTTGCCCAAACATGTGTGTTTTTGTATGCCGGCTTAAACAGTGCGGCGATAGACTGTTGCTGGAGGCGTGTTGTCGCACTTGTCCAGTGGTAGCTGCAGTGCGGCGATAGACTGTTGCTGGAGGCGTGTTGTCGCACTTGTCCAGTGGTAGCTGCAGTGCGGCGATAGACTGTTGCTGGAGGCGTGTTGTCGCACTTGTCCAGTGGTAGCTGCAGTGCGGCGATAGACTGTTGCTGGAGGCGTGTTGTCGCACTCGTCCAGTGGTATGTTTTTGAGGGTTGTTGCCAAGCTGTTTGTGGAGTTGCCGTTGGCGAGATTGCTTTTCCCACAACGGAGGCGAGTTGCTTGCGATGCTGTCACTATGCGGGCGCTGTTTCGAGGGATCTTGTGGCGAGAGTTCTCCTCCAAGCGGTCAAGTCGACGGCGCACGGCGAGTCAATTGTATAGCGACTAGTTAAATCACTGTCCGGGTTTCGCTATAGGCAGTATTGCCGCTGTTGGCGCTGCAGGCCATGCGATTGCTGTTAGCAGTCCTCTTTGCGATTGCTGCTAGCAGTCCTCTTTGCGATTGCTGTTAGCAGTCCTCTTTATGACATGTTAGCAGTCCTCTTTGCGATTGCTGTTATGTAAACCTCTCATGATTGCTGTTAGCAGTCCTCTTTGCGATTGCTGTTAAGTCCTCTTTGCGATTGCTGTTAGCAGTCCTCTTTGCGATTGCTGTTAGCAGTCCTCTTTGCGATTGCTGTTAGCAGTCCTCTTTGCGATTTCGCAATTCGTGACGAAACGTGGGTGGTGTTGCTTTTCTGATTGGACCACCTCGTGACAACATCATTTGAGATGTGGTGCAGAAGCGATGTCGTCTGTTGTGGTATCGCGAGCCGTGCGCGCACAGGAGCGATGACTCTTCTACACCCGCCGCAGCTCCTGCAGAAGAGGATGTCTCCACGTCACTTTCCCAACACGTTGTGCCACCGCAGATGTCAGTTTCAGTTGTGACATGGGCTCGGCCGGGCTTCTCTTGCTGCGATTGGCTGCTGCAGGCTTCGCGGGCGCGCATTTTCAATCAACCAGTTCATGACTCTGTTCATCGTGTGCACCATGATAGATCAGATCCTGAATCTTCTGAACGAGCGGTACGCTTCACGTTGCGGAGGCTACTGCCCCCCTACTCCGCCTTACGATCTGGGCTATCTGCTGAACGGGTACTGCATGGCATGAGTGATTGGACAGCGAGCGAGCGCTTGCTGTGATTTGCTTGATGTGGCGGTGCTTGGGCCCTCGGGCGCTCCGCACGTCTTTAAGCGCGGTATCTTGGCATGGTTCCGCTCTATTCACCCGGGTTCATGTTCATTGTTACGTCATCATGCCCTGCTCTTGCCTTTTATTTTCATCTGCAGACATGCTGGTGGGCGCACTTCGGCTGGCTTCGGCTGACCTCGAAGCGCTCGCAGAGAGGTAGGTTACGAGTGGTCTGTTGCGTTCCACACAGATATGGATGGCGCGTAACGATGCAGATTGCCGCATGTTCCGCCTCGCTGTACACCATTCCCATCATGCTCTTTATGCGAAAGGCATGCTTGCGCCTCTCTGCAGTGCACCCCTCCGCTTGCTCCCGAGAGTTTGGAGGAATGTGCAGGAATGCGGCGCCTGCATGCGATCCCTCCATGACCAGTCCGTGCATCCTGTACTGGAAGGGCGCGCCTGGGGGCGCATCTCCTGCGCCTCTTTTCACCCCAAAGCTCCAGATGTGCTGAACTGAGCTTAAAGGCTTGCTATACTGTCCCACTCAGTCCACATCATTTCGATCCGCGTGCTGATGTACCTGCTTTTGTAGTAGACGCAACAGATGTTCCATGCACCCCTCTCCTGTCCCAGACAGATGTTCCATGCAGCCCGGGCGTGTCCCATGCAGCCCTCACCTCTCCCATACAGCAAATTTCACCGTTTCCCGGATAAAGTTATCGATTTCTGAAATGGGTCTCCCCTGGCCGGCAGACACCGGAGTCGGTGGGCTTGCACCCGGACGGCGACAGCGCGCAGGCCGCATTTGAGACACTTCCAGCAGAGGGCGAGACGAAGGAGGGAGGCCCGGGAGACAGCTATACCCGCCAGCAAGCCATGCGCACCATTTCCTTCTGGATCCTTACTGCATTCTCCTTTCTGAACATTTTTTGTGGAGCAGGTGATCTTCAATGCTCTCCCACCTCGACCGCTGCCTTTTATTGTGAATGCAGGGAAGACAGCGATGCGCGATATCGTGGCAGGGAAGAGTCATAGGGGGTG